>DWPV01008336.1:0-10086 GCA_018251915.1 Urbanus proteus proteus
AGATCAATGAATGGGTAGATCGATAGATGTTTATTAATCTTTTACGCAAAGATGGTTTAACGGGTTTTTTACTAATTAGGCACACAAATACTTTAATAAATAGAAAATCTTCATCCCATTTCCGTAGTCCACGCGAGCGAAGCTGCGGGCAAAAGCTAGTCGTAAATAAAAAAAGTAAAAATAAATTTGGCTTTCCCAATAAAACACATAAACGTTTTAACACAAGTCTCGTGGGTGCCATGGACCGAGACAAACACCCAAAACAGAAATCTAAATTCATCATTCAAATGTCTTTCCAGCCTGAATTGAACCTGGGACCCATTCCCCGTCAGACCGGTACGGTAACCACTAGAAGTTCGAATCACGAAGATCGTCAATATTCCAGTATTTAATTTACTCTGTCATTGTAATCAAATTACTACTAATTACGTCCCATAATTATCATCAAAAGAATTATGAAATTCAATAATTAAATTGACTTTATTAAATCAATTACATTTTCCAATTTCAGTTAATATTTCCCTGAAATTCGCCAACAATCTAGAAAGCAATTAAGCGACTACATTTGAAATAATTTAGGTATTAAATTCTCTCATGCAGTTGCTCTATGAACCGACTCAAATGAAAACGTACCTCACATCCAAGAGGGACAGAGGTTCAAAGGCTTATTTAAAACTAGCTGATCACCGCGGTTTTACTCGCGTTTAAAAAGTAAAAATGAACACATATCTAAACATAACTGAAATCCCGCGCGCGCTAATACTTTTTTCAAAAATTAAAGTAGCCCTAGAACTTTAGTGATATTTCAGTGAAAGTCCAGTCAAAATTGGCCCAGCTGTTAAGAAGATTACCTCAGCCAAACAGACAGACAATTTTTTTTTATTGCATTTGTTATAGGTATCGTGTATACTTTCATATGCATTGAGTTAAAGTTGTTATTTTGCAATCACAAACAGACACTTCAATTTTATTTATTTGTATAGATATCAAAGCTGTGTCGATAACTAAAAACGCACTCATAAAAGAGTATGTTAGTTGGTTGCTGCGTTTTCATTCTGTACGGAGTGGAATCTCACCAAAATATTAATGTATGAAATTGCCATATAGGTGTATCTTTACCTATTTTTAGCGTAAATTCTGTGTTGAATATTAATGTGTTTGTGTTGCTTTAGATTGTATTATACACATCGCTGTTATTCTGTGTACTTACTCAGTCATCATGTGTACTTACTCATGATAGCAGAAACTATCGTGTTCAGGAGGAACTAATCTTATTTTTTTGTATCAATATTAACGCTTTAATACTTTAGTACCTGTTATAAATAAGATGATAAATTGATATTTTATTCAATTTGTATTGTACTTTACTGACTTATATTATTATAGTATTATTGACCAATAAGCTAGAGCATATAGCGCTTTAATTTAATTATTAAATGAAAGGTATATTGAGATATATACAATAAAACATTTGTTTCGGTTTCCAACTTCTCTACTCACTACATAGTATAAAACAAAGTCGCTTTCCGCTGTCTGTCCCTATATATGCCTAGATCTTTAAACTCCCTTAAGATTACGCAAAGGATTTTTATGCGGTTTTTTAAAAGTGATTCAAGAGGAAGGTTTATACGTAATTAAACGCGTACAAAACCACAGACAAAAGCTAGTTCATATGATAGCCCATATAACAACTTAAATAAGACACGTAACACACTTATGCATCTCGTATGTGTTTCAGTCTATAAATGTTGGAGTTAGTCCCGGGACGTCCCACACGTCCCGGGGGACGCGGGAGTGTATTGCCGCGTCACCGCCGTAAGTGATTGCCTCGCACCGATCAAGTGTGCCTTCAAGAAGTTTTACCAATACACTACTTCGATATTCACTTATTTGACTTTTGATTGAATGACTTTGAAGTTTCAAGGTGTGGTTTTTATGACATTGTTTTAGTAAACGAGGATTTTTTTCTATATCGAAGTAGCAAACGAGCATGCAGTTCACCTGGTGGTAAGTGGCCACTGCCGCCCATGGATATCTGTAATCAACCCTAGGTAAGATCACATTCCTACTTGAGGTAGGTCACAGATGCGTTGCTACCCCTGAGGATTAAGTTGGAACGCCTCGCATAAGTATGTTTCCCTAACCACACCCTTCAGACCAGAACACAGCAGCGCTACAATGCTGTTATAAGGCTGAAATAGGTGTGGATATAATATCGCCGGAGTCGTACCACATAGAGCTCTAACACCTTTAAATGTAGCCCACGTGATGGAAAATAACGACCCCAACTAGGAATAAAGTCCTATCTGCAGTACGTACAAGAGGAATAGGTCCACTTGCGTGTTTATGCCTTACAGCAACTTTCAAACTAGGATATAAGCGCTTAGTACCTACTTAGTTTTAGGAAATAATAGTTTGAAATTTATATGCGATTGAGCCACGAAATGTTTTACCAAATCTCGTTATAAATTAATCTGAAATAGGCATAAAATTTATTTAGTCTTGCATAAAATTTATTTAGTTCTTGAAGCTTGATAAAATATATGTATGTAAATAAATCCACTAGTTATACTTTACTATTTTCGTAAAAATTTAAATAAAATTATACACATTTTTTAAACAATAAGTAACTTATTATATTATATATATTATATTATAAAATCAAATAGAAATAACTGTGTAGATTAAAAAAAATACCATTACCTACTAGGATCGCTACACAGATGTATAAGAAACAACGTAGAGTCTTGAGCATAAATTATCGACAAACGCTAACCTAAACCTTTTCTTAATGTATGCGTAGGCACGTCTCTATCGGGGCCCAGGAAACGCACTCTACATTTCCCGTATAAGGTTTAATATCGTTTGGTACAGTCCGAGCACGGTACATTTCGAGCACGGGGGAGAGCTCAGGGGGTGTTGGAAAGCTACTTGGCAGGAGATATGCCACTTTACCACATTGTTGGTATATAATGCGTTATGTCTCATGTCTTATGTAAACGTTTTGTTAGGAAATGCAGCGTTTAGTTAGATGGTACTGCAATGTCCTTTTTGTTAAGACAACTATTAACAACTAAAATTACAGAGATGCACTATAATAATGCTTTTTTGTAAATGCAATGTTTTTAATCGCATTTTTATTGTAGCTATATTAAAGCAAGCAAATATAGACATACCTTTTTGAAGTGATCCAACTTAGTTTCAAGTCTCTAAGGCCGATCACATATGTACCTATGTCCATAGACAGCAATAACGATACCTTCAAGTTCCTCACTGTATACTCGCTTACTAATTTTATGTTTTTTTTTGAAATTATAGAATAACATTTATTTACTTCACTTGTCAACATAAGTAGCCTTGGTCTTGGCTCTTGGTATTTTAACCAATGTGTGCTGGGTTTAAAACAAATTAACACAAAAAAATCCTAGACTTACAAGAGAATTCTTTTGCACATTCGGTGGATAATAACAGTAGACAAGTGATTTCGATGATTCAATCCACAATAAATAATCAATATACGAGTATAGCTATGGACCCCTAAAGACCTGTGTAACATCACCTCCTACTGCGGTCACCAATACGCATACTAGGCGATTACTATTAGCCAAAAGCACATTACGGGAGGCCTATGTCCAGAAGTGGACCTGAAAGGACTGATATACAGGATAAGATCGTTACTTATTCATTTCCGTTAATATTTGTAGGTAAACAAAGCATCTATATAAAGAGGCAACGAAGCGAGAGGAAAAATAGAGCATTATTAGGGTGATAATACATGCTCGACTTCCACATCAGCAAAATGGCTGACAGATAACAGCAGTCGTAGAGTGCGAAAATTGGCGCACAAAGGACTCTCTTGAGCTCTCAAATATGATAAAATATATCGGATCGGTGAGCTGGCACTCGCGCATGTATTGAGCCAATCGCGCGAATTGGTCTTATTGGCAATTTGCGACACATCACCTACGGATTAGATCTGTCGACAGTATGATGAGATAATGTTCCCTGAGGCTGGTTTGGGTGTTTTCAGGTGAAGTTTACAGGCTGTCGTTATCATACATGCTGTTGGCTCTCTTTTGCTTTATACAGAGCCGGGTTCGATTTCCGATCAGTCAGATATGTAAATGATTTTATATACATAGGTATCCTACCAGAGCACTTTGTCATATATTTTCTATAACTTACTAAACTAATTGTAAATGGTTTAAATAACAATATAAATAGCTTAAAGATATTTCCATTTGGGAGGTATCATTTCCACATTTCACACCTATTTTTCCTTTCTACCTAATGACATCAGTGTTAAACACTGCTGCTTCGTGCTTTGAAGTATATAATAAGGAACACACAGCACGAGATCTTTTAATTTAATCCTCAGATGAACTTTATGCTTGTTTGCTACTTGTATGATATAAAAAGCAAATCGATTCGTTCTTAAAAGTTTACCGTTGAACGTAAGCTTCCTGTCGAATAGCATTTGCGGTTTTCAGTGCGGTCACATATTTGTTGGCGACTAGTGATAAGTACCGTAACAGGAAAACGTTTGACCTTTGCACATTTCACTAGTTAATCAATAGGTACAAATAACTTTATCAAAAGTGGTTCTTCAAAGTTATTAACGTTCAATTCGTGAATGTTAATAAATAACCACCAAAACAACTTTACACTTAACATTGCTTTCCATACAATACAATCAATAACAAAAAATATAATTCACCTAATGGAACCAACAAAGTTGAAAAACAGTGATACTTATAACACGTTTATATCTATGTAACATTTTTTTTTACTTTGTAATAGATAGGTAAGCTTTTAACTTAGTGTTTGTCTAATGACCCGTGTAAAAAACTAGGTTCTAAATTCTGATGTGGATGAATTTTTGATTAGTAATGATGTTTTAGTTTTTTTCAGATATTCATTCCAATTCTCAGTTGTAATCTAGCGGTTTATTATATGTTTCATTCTTGAAGTGAAAAACATTTTTTTCCTTAACAAACGTTTTACAAACTTCCTATATCTCTAAATAGACAATCAAAAGGTAAGTTGGTATAAGTAGGTATAATTATATGTATGAGTAAAATATATATGATAATTTATATAAGACGATTAAATATGTACCTAAGCATAAAACAGAAACAAATACAAACTGTTATTTTTGTTACGTACCTACTTATTTCGAGAAATATACTTAATATCGCCTAAAAATTAAGTCGTATATTAAATTTTAACATTTAAATATTTAAATTAATAATTTACAGTAATACTTAATAAAGACAACATCATATTTAACAAATGTTGTGCTCATTAAATATAATTTTATGAGATGCACGAGGAGTTGGTACCGCACTTCTCAATTACCTATAATTATAAGTTAAAATACAAATGAATTATTATATTAATAAGTAAGGAAAAAGAAATGATACGGTTTATATTTTTACTAGTTATTTCTCGCAGCTTCGCTCGCGTTAATGTGTATATATGTACATGTACATACCTACATTCGCATTTATAAGACTTAGATTTGTATGCTTCAGGTATAATACAAATACAATCCATTCCTATCAAGAGGCCGTAGAAAAAAAAACATAAAAGGTATAAATAGGTAGGTTATCTATAATTATAAAAGTTATATATCCCTCAGTAGTAGTTTTTTTTTCGAGATGGATAATCTTTTCCTCACTTTGACCGCTGGCAATGTGTATACAAAATTTCATAACGATCTGTTGAGGAATTAAAGCGTGAAGCCGTTACAAACAAGCAAATAAACGGTAACACTCGCATTTATAATAATACGTAAGTTTAAAAATAAAAAATATACTTGTAATAGGTTTCTGATAGCAAATTAAAGTATGCCTAGTGTACTATTTCTCAAGATTGTCAAGTCGGCTCCCTCATAGATATCTAAGTAGGATTTAGGTACCACATCTTTCAACGAGGAGAATAAGTTTTGGATACGCCTAAAAGTAGATTTGAAACTCTCTGATAAAAATACTTTCATGTATGGTTACCCAGCACAATTAAAAAAACTTAAAATGTTTCATGTCTTGTGTATCTCGTATGACAGACAGGCAAAAGTGCTGAAGTAGCAAAGCCAGGAAGTCAAAACGAAATTATGAATTTGTTGTAGCTGTATAAATATATAGCTATATAAAAAGAAGAGCGCTACAACTGCGCAGTACTGCTACTGTAGACCTGCTGCAGAAAACGTTGTGGTAGTTGGCAAATCATAGACTTACATAATTATTAGACCATCTTAGTCTTTAAGAGTGGCATCGAATCTGATCGGACTTTCATAGACAACATGGAGTTTTGGTACCATTTATCGTCCGATTGTGCCTTAATCATACGCAAAATAGAGTTCCAATAAATATTTCATATTGAAAATTTGAAAATTAATAATATAAAATATTTATTGGTATTTTTGTAGTGTATTTATAATGTGTAATCTCTACTTATACCTAATGAATATTTGATTTTAAAAAATACGTAATTATTAATCACATAGGTAGGTATCTATTTCTATTACAATTTCAAAATTATCTTCAAAGTCACACCAGGTGAAGACTGTTCTAGTTTCTCAGTATTGTAGAACAAAGGGTTGGATGCAGGGACACTCGCTTTGAAAGCAAGAAAATGGCCTCGGCGCAAACTAGCCCACTTTCCAGACGGCTGGTGCCTTTCAGATAACATCTTCACACAGGCTCCGCGACGGTGGAGATGAGATCTGCAGATCTATTCAACTTCAATACGTGAATGGGTTCATACGTAATAGGTATATTTGCACAATATATTTTTTAATGTTTTTATATGGTTACTTGGATAGTTAGTTAAACCCGGTAGGTGGCGCGTAGATGCCAGCGATGTTTTAATTTGAGACCTATTTTTATATTGAAATATGTTCAATAGGTAGATATAGCCGTTTAGTCCAATTTAAAAAAGGAGCATCACTAAAACTCAAAATAAAAAGTTATGCAACTTTTATTTTTACTAGGTATGTGTTGCTACGTAGGTACTTGTATCTCAGGAGAATATAAAAATATATTTCTATGGTTTAATCTATTTTTGTACCTGGTAATTTTGAAATATATGGCAAATTACGTTTTTATCTTAACGTAAAAAATAAACCTATACCTGGTAATGTAATAAACTTGTACCTGGTAATTTTGAAATACATGACAAATTACGTTTTTATCTTAACGTAAAAAAATAAACGCAAATTGGACGATGTTATACTGTAGTTCACGATACAGCATAAAAGTTCCTAAAAGCGATATTGCTATAAGAAAAAACACATTTAATTTTTTTTCGTGTGATACTGAAAACAATACCTAATAGATCTATAGGTTCAATAGATATATGTCTCTGTTTTAGTACAATTTATAAGACCAAAGTTCATTTATGTTCATTAATTTCATCATGTACGAAACCACACTTGTCTTCAAATATCCATTTCATGTTCTCAAGATTTAGTTACTCTCCACGTCCAATATCACCTATTTAACTTGGCATTTTAGCAATCCGCAAATGAGATATTCGTCTGGTGCTGCGGCCAATTGCGAGATCCCCAATATGAGGGAACGCCATTAAAAACCAATTTGGCAATCGCTCGTAGCGGTGTACAATTAACGGTGCGAGTGAAAGAAATTGCCAATTTTGCCCCAAGAAGCCAATTTGACAACCGCCGCGCGGAATATTTGATTTGCCACCGCCGGCAACTCCGTCTCATGTGCAAACATCACACGCGAGTCGTGAACGTAAGAAAATTGTGTTTTTTTTATATTTTTTATACATGATGGAAGTAGCAAAGAGCATGCAGTCCACCTGATGTTAAGTGACCACTGCCGCCCATGGATACCTGTAATCAATCCTAGATAAGATCACAGTCCTATCTGAGATCGACCACATATGCGTTGCTACCCCTGAGGACTACGTTGCAACGGATAAGTACGTCTCCCTAACCACACCCTCCAAACCAGAACACAGCAGCGTTACGCTGCTGTTATAAGGCAGAAATATGTATTTTTATGAAATTGTTCTTCTGTGAGCATAATATTAACATATTTTGAAAATGCTGTTTTTAACATAACGGTGAATTTGGAAATCGACTATAGAACTAATTACGAATCTGTTGACATTTCTTAATTTCATCTAACAACGTTGTCTTTTGAGAGCCTGGGCTGCGTAGGTATATAGGTGGGTAGGTATATCTTGTAATATATGAGGCATAAACGAATGCAATTTTGTTACTTACATACGTCAACATGATCGATTATAACAGAATAGGCACTACCTACGTACTACAAATTACATAACATAGAGTTTGTGTAGTTTGCAATATTGTTGCGCACCTCGGAAGCGTTGTGCTCTACTCTCAGTCGGAAATAAAACCTCGTTTTTCCCAGGTTTAATTGTATAGTGTAATTTTCTAAACCACTATGTCATTAGGAAAAAATGTACAATAAGTAGGATTACCTATTGTAGTTTGTGACATTAATAATAAGGGCATTAGTCATGGGGCATTGTCGAGAATAATTGCAAATTAATTATGTAAGACGAATACAATTTACTTATTTTTAATACTGAGGTTTACAGTGAAAATTTACAGCATGCATAACATAACTTATACCATATAAATAAATTTAAAAAAACACATTAATATAACTACATATGTCGCAAGGGCCCTGTAGGTACTAGGTCATGGACCTGTGTTACTGTGTACCATACCTGTATTATGAAAATATCTTATGATAAATAGTTTTTTTTTATAAAAACTGACGTCAATGACGATCCTGTCCCATCATATTTCATTATTACCTGCCTCTCACTTAAAGCATAAAAAGTAGGTACCTATAGGTGTTATAGTTAATTTAATTGCTTTTTTTACTAGAACAGTAATTATTTAGTTTATATACAAAAATACTAGATCAAAAACAAAACTAGTACCTAGCGACTCATTACGCGCGGTATGCGGCGCGTAAAATTAGTACGAGTTGCGTTCGCCCGCACAATAGATGGCGCTGCTCGCCAGAGTTCGCCCCAGACGCTCACACCGCACTACATGGTAATTAGAGATTGAGTAGTGATTAATATTGTCAAAGGTTCCCCGGTACGGTGTGAGCCTTTTAATTATAATAAATATGGCTTTTGAAGGCAAAAATTATTTATTTATTATAAGGATTCTATAGATTTAAATTATTTTAAGTCAAATCGTACGAGAGGATGTAGAAAACTTGATTGTCAGTGTAATTTATGATTGAGTATATTTTTTAGGAAAACATGAAACCTTGTGATAAATATGCAAGTTAAAATTAAATTCACAACATCTGGTAGCGGATTTACCTATGATTATAGATAGTAGAGTCAAAGTAGGATCAAAAATTATCTTTAAAATAATCTACCTTATGGGAAAAGTCTTAAATTCAGTAAAAATACCTTCCTTCTACAAGTTTTATTTTGATAAGTATGTACGAATACGTGAAAATATAGTCGGTAGTAGTACAGGGGTGGAACTGGTAATGAATGTCAGAAAAATCAAGTTAGGTAGATATATAAAATTCAATATCGTGGTGATGAAGTTCTAGCAGTGATCCATTTAACTTTAAAGCATTTTTACAAAAACGCTTAGCCATTTTAGAAATTAATTGAAAATGCAAAATATGATAACACAAAAAAGCAATGAGATAAAAAGAAATAAAATACAAAATGTATTAAAACCACTGATAGGCTCTCAGCAATCTTAATAATAAAGACAAAATGTTACCTGAATATAGTTGTCGAACCGCTACAAAGTAGGTACATGAAACAAAAACAACACAATTATAGCAGCAAATAAATAAAATAAAAAAATAAGCACAGACTGGAATAATTAAATCCAGTTACATTATAAGAAACACAAAAAATCGGACCGCGAATTTAAAAGGCCTATCTATCCACTATTTTGCCACAATCATTTATTAACAAAGAAGTCTTAATTTCAAATTTAAGATGAAATTAAGACTTATCGTATCATACATGATAACATCATAATATATCAAACATGATATAAATATAAATCTCTTAGTAACAAAATCTTAATAATGATGATTT
>DWPV01008337.1:0-10086 GCA_018251915.1 Urbanus proteus proteus
GCAGTGTTGAGCACTGCTGAGTTCTGGTCTGAAGGCTGTGGTTAGAGAAACATACTTATCCGAGGCTTTCCATCTCAGTCCTCAGGGGTAGCAACGCATCTGTGGTCAACCTCAGGTAGGACCTTGATCTTATCTGGGGTCGATTACAGGTGTTCTTGGGAGGCAGTGGCCATTTACCATCAGGTGGACTGCATGCTCGTTTGCTACTTAAATCAAATAAAAAAAGATGTAACAGTAGTAGCGATGGTACTAAATCTTAGTCTTAACGAATGCTCTTTAGCGAATACGGCAATAAAATATGTATAACAAATGTGGATATACTAAAATATACAACATTACATATGGAAAGAATTTAACTTGTGGTTTACCTGCAGTATTTATTCACTACAATTGTCAAGGTTATCATTATTGATTTATCAACAAAATATTTTCCTTAAAGTTTTCAAAGCTGGTTATTTTTCGGCAATATTACTGTGTCATAGCCAAATGATATGAATTTGTACTTAAGATAGAAGAAATAAATACACGCCTAAACATCCGTGAGGTAAAATGAATTAATTAGACAAATAGGCAATTCCATATAAGCTCGCTTCATTTGCATACGTAAATCTGAAACTAACTGTTGCCCGCGACTTGGTACGCGCATAATACAATACGAAATAATACAATGATTTATCCTGTATCCTCTTAGGAATAAAATATTAAAACTTTTCTTTGTGAGTATCCTGACAATTAAATAAACCTATTGCTTAAATTTAATTGCTTAGTACTTCGTTCTGTGATGATTAGTCAGAAGTAAATACCTACCTTTTCGCTTGAACATTATATCGATAAATAATAAGCCATTCGAGTGGAATTGGAAATAAGTATCTTACACATAGGCACTTCTGAGGGCTAGTATATTAAGATCTTTGTTTGTTAGTGTATGACAATAAAATAAATCTATTTCCTTAATATATCAATAAATCGCTAATGAGCCATTCTATAGGAAATGGCAATATCTTATACATAGGCATACAGGCAACCTTCGAAAGTTCGTGGCTACTCGATGCGTTGAAATTAATTTTAGGCTTCCCGAGTCAGTAACGAGTTTGGCTATAAACAATCCGGCAGTGGCTTGCCTCGTCTGCGAATTCCTGCGACAATGCGACGACCAGTTGACATTGCTGACCGCCTTGACGGCGACGCCTTTCTAGAAGCCAATGCACAGTCGTTATCATTTTTATCACTTAAACACATTCTCGGCTCGAAGTACGCACGCAATTATACGTGTAATTTATTTTAGAGCAGTGGTTTTCAAAGTTTGGGCCGTCTCCACTTAGGGGGCAGAATGATTCAGTAAAATAGAAAAAAAGGTGTAAATGTCGTAAAGCATGTATTTACTAAAAGCGTTTTTATTTTCACTTCCTGTTGTCGTACCATGAAAAATATGAATTATTTCGGTGAATATGTTGATATCAATTTTTGACGCCCATTTAGTACTTTTTTTTTCAAATACAGTTTAATCACTTCAAGAACAAACACCTGCCAATATTAATTTTATTAGAAAGAATCCACCAGATTAGGGTGGTCAGCTATTGATATAAGCACAATAAAATTTGTAATAATACTAAATTGATTTCATCGTCAAACCTGTATAGAACAGAAAAACATCATATGGCGACTGGTAAATCACAAACAAAAAACGAATAATTTGCAATCTATTCGTTTCTTATACCTTCTCATATTGCGAATACTTTGTCTAGAAATAGAATTATAAGAATTTGCATATAAGATCTATATAAACAAACTCTGTTACAAAACAATTAAAAACGAACTGAAGATGATCTGTGTTATGGTTCTTAGGTCAAAATCTTTAAGTAAATATTAAGCTGTAGATATTTTTTCTTAGTCCTCCGTATTTTTTTATAAAACTAAGAAACTAAAAAATAGTACCTGATGGTGAGTGACCAATGCTGTCCTTGGTAATTTCTAATTAATGAGTAAAAGAAAATAAAACCAGAATACCTTATGCAGAAATTGAACTAGCGGTGGTTTCAATCCTTTAATAAAACGTATAATAAAGAGAAACAATATCAATCTAATTGAATTATAAACGTTTCATTGCCTATGCGAATCGTCGACACATAAAAAGAGCAAAACCATTTGCTAGTACTTTATTAATCGCATTCCTTAATACTGTGGTAAGAGCTATACCTTCCAAAATTATTGCGAGCTTCTGTACCATGACAGCACGGATTACGATGAATAAGCGCTTACAAAAGCAAACATCTAAGCAGTTGGTCACCGACACAATAGGGTTACAAAACTAATGAAATAGATACTTGCATGCTGTAACAAAGGCAACCGTGCCGATTTACTTCGTTGGCACATTGACCGTGTAAATTGCATATTATAAGTAATAATTGAAGCACATTTTTAAGAAAAAAAATGTGTAAAATTATCACTAAATAAATGGCCCTTGTGTAATATTTATGCTATTATTGTTGTTACAATAATAACTTAAAATTAATTTTATTATGGACTATAATACGTAAAGCTATACTTAGAAAAATATGTTATATGCGAATCTATGGCGACAATTTAAATTAAATTAGGATATAGAATTTCTTTTAATTAAAGATATTTCTGATGTGACACATCTCTATCATTATTTTATTGACACACTCATTAACATTCTAGGATTTTTGAATAATTTTGAATTAATATATACTTAATGAAACGTAATAACTGACGAAAATGTGGAAATATTCACTCGTGCAATATATTAGTTATCCGAGGCGATGCGCTGAACGCGTTGAACTCTAATATATGGAAGTGCCGCCTCGTTATGACAAACCGCTTCTTGTGTAGTAAACTCTCACTTCTTGCTCACATTAGTACAATAGCGATGAATTACTTACTCTTTTGTTCAATTAGCTTTCGTTCAGCGTCTACCTGTTTTCCTTTATTCTGTTAACGAGTTAACCCACACATACTTATTAAGTAGTACTACTTAGAGTCTTACTACTAGTCTTTGTTACGTTTTTTTGGTACGAAAGTAACAGCTAAGTGAGTCCATCTGACGTTAAATGGTCACCGCGTTCATGAACTTTACTGACTTACCCTAAATTTGAACTCAGATGTAGATGTAGAGTTCAAAAATTAATTATAGAGATAATGGTCAACTGAAAATGGAATAATTTACATAATAAGTAATTTAGCAAACAGTATAGCCCTCTTTTCTACAAAAAGTCATTGATATAGATTTTGTACATTCGATCACAAGCTATTGAGCCAAATTTTTTTTCAAGAAATATTGTTTGTGCTTTTCAAAAAGCGATTGTTTATTTTAAGACCTATACAAAAGATAACACAAAATGTTATTTATTTAACTTAACTTCCTAAAGATTATTTTAGTTAATATCTTAGTCATGATAGATAAATGCCTAAGCGTGTAGCTCACGAAGATCTGCGTCGAAGAGCGGGGATTGTGCGCAGGCGCAGCCAAGGACGTCTCGACGTTTGTACTACCCGTATGAATTTTAATGTTATAGTATTGCACACTACATATTTAATTCGAATTCTGAATGTTAATTTGATTTCATAGTGAAAATTATATTTGATTACGATTGACTTAAAGGTCCTACATACAAAAATCTTAACTGTGAAGACTATATAAAGAGCGTAGCTAAGTAACTTAAGTTTTAGTTAAATGAAAATCATAAAGATATTCCAAAAATATTATTGAATTGGCAATCACGGAAACAATTTTAATTAACAGCTTGTACATAAAAATCTCGTAAGTTACACTAACTGCTAAAAGTGGCAACTACAAGGGACACACAGAATATATTAATATTTAATATAATTAATAAAAGATATAAACCACATGGTCAAGTGACGTTTAACTCCTTTAAGAAATATTTAAAACACTGTTCCTGTTGTCTGTTTTAAAACTAGTTCGAAAAATGTCATTAATTAATATGCGTTCATAATTATAAGATCATTTTAATAAGTCGTTTACATACTTGACATAATTAGTAATAGATCAGGTCAAGGTATTATAGAATGTCAACGCTAATCAGGGCATACGCAGAACTCTGACAGCAATATATTATTTTAAAATGTTTATAGGCATAACTTAATGACGGATGTATCTATAGGCACATCTATACAAATAAATAAAATCAATTTATCTGTTGTCTTTGATTTCAAATATCATCTTTTAACTCTATGCATAAGAAAATACACATGACACCTATAATTTTTTTGTCTGTCTGTCTGTTTGGCCGAGGTAATCTTCTAAATAGCTGGACTGATTTTGAGGGGACTTTTACTGGAAAATAGCTGAAGTTCTAAGACGCAACTAAGACTACTTTAAATATTTCAAAATGCATTAGAGCGCGCTCTTTGCGCAATATGTATGCCTATTTACTTGATTAACGCGAGTGAAACCGCGGGAATCAGCTAGATATTTCACAAATTGGCATTATTTTAAAAACTTATGTGATTCAATTTGAATAAACACTGGAACAAATTTAAAATTAAATAAATCGTCAAGGCTTTACATTAGTAAATGGATGTTTAATACATCTTGCACATTTAAAAATGAATAAATCATACAATCGCATTTGACATTTTCTTGACAGTACACAATGTTTCAAAACGAGTTCTTACCAATAATGTTCTCATAGAGACCAATAAAAGCGTTATATTGCAAAAACTCTTGTACTAAAATGAAATACGGCAATTTGAGACTTTAATAATTTCTTAGAGATTGCAAGTATTGGCTCTTTTCTTTAAAAGCAATTTCTAAAGTAAGGATTGTTTTGGGAAAGATTATTATGAATGACGGATTTACAGCACTCTTATCCTTATTAGATGTAATTTTTAATACCACAGCGTTAATCGACGCGTAGAATTTCTCAAATTTTGCTCAATATTTATTTAGCTAGTAATATATATTACATACATTTATGAACAAACTGCATGACTTTAATTTTATGCATAAGTGGCGTCTAAGCAACTCTGTATAATATGTATAGTTTAATACAGGTGCGTTTTAGTGCCAAATCTTACACATGTAACGGACGATTTCAAAAAAATACTTATTAAAGTTATCTGTAACAGTTTAAAAGTACTAATAAACAGAAGCTAGCTAGCTAACAATACGTACTGATGAATAATCACCTAAGCGACCACACATACTCGAAAAAACACACTAATTGTCACGCAAGCTTTAACTATCAATCGCCTTGTCACCTTCTTGCAGCATATCAAATCAACAATATTATAGGTATACAAAGTCGTGTGTAAAATATATATTTCTAGTACGATATTGCATACAGCAAGTTGCGTATTAGTATGTTGGGAACTAATAGTTGTTATTTAGATAAATCGAGTCGATTTATCAGAAGTTGCTTAAACAACACTTCTAATGTTATTTTCGCCATCACTTCTCACAATCCCTACTGAGTTATAACCGCGTAACTAATAATATTTGTACATCCTCATACTCATTATATTCTGAATATTTCATAAGCCTTTAACTAATGTTATATGCATATAAATAGAATTCATATTCTAAATAATTGTCAACTATTCAGTTTACGATAATCATTAACAAAACCGCCTTTTTGGTTTCATGAAGTCTTTCAAAATGGCTAAACCGCCGGCAGCTAAACATACTAAAGGTCATTTATTGTTTCTAGGCTATTTTGCAAACATTTTTTCATATAGACAAACATTTTGTAACATATACGGAGATGACACGCTGAGTGAAGATGCTTACATATTTCGCAATTATCAGAGTGTGTCGCAAATAGCGAGACCGACTCTTATGAGATTGCTGTATTTTTTTATTGAAATTGATGTCGATAACTTTTTATACTACTACCTACCCTACTTCTGAGCACAGATATCTCCCTAAAATTAAAGGTGCCTAAAATATATTCCAAGCTATTTCAATGAGCATTAAAAAATATAAGAACAGTACTTTTTTATAATTAGGTCAGTAGTTTACGTAAAAATAGATAACAAAGAAAAACTAAATACTTAATTCAATTTTAGACTTATTTTTGTGGCTTAAATCTAAAGAAATATTATTGCTAAAGAAGTATTACAATCAAAATTGTGTACTATATAGATTATAATAATGTCAATATTATTAACAATTTAACATCTTTATGTCTGTCTGCCAATAAAAATTAAAAATCATCGATTTATTCTATCGCCGTAAAAGTTGCATTAACAAGGAAAACCTGCGCTAATCGGTAGGAGAAATTTAACAAACGTCTCGATTATGTAGGTATCGATTAGACTTATCAACCAGTTTGTTATTTAACCACAATCCGGATACGAGGCAAATACCTACTTTCAGCCTTGAGTAAAAGTTATGTTAATATTACGTATGGTTACGAGACACCTATAAACATAGGTAGGTACATACCATATAATATAAGTGTATATTAGTCTCTATGTTAAAAGGAAAGCTTCGATGACTTGAGGATAATAATTAAAAAAAATAAACTTAAAATGTTATTATTTCCAAAATTTTAAATCTTACCATTTTCAGGTGTAAATAGAACTTTCTCCTTTCAATATCCCCCATCACTTGAAAACTTCAGTTTACATCAACAAAAAATCCTTTAAAAGTTTCCTTTCCTTTAATCGAACACAACTGTTTTATCACATCATTCACAGCATCACGAGTTAGTTGTATCGATTACACTTTGAAACTTTAAATCGAGTTGACACTGGCTGTATACGAGTACACGCGCGTGTAAAAAAGTTAAAGTGACAGATAGGTACGCGATTGAAATTCGAATGTGCGTTTCGGCGGGAAACGTCGACTCGCGCGGACAGCGCGCCACAGACTACCAAGATGGCGGGGTTTTTTTGACGGTTCACACGAGTCGATTCACTTTCTACGACCTTACGTTGTATGCGACTTGTAATTAAGCATAAAGATTTACGTAACCTGCCGATGTAACTCACGAGAATTCGGTTTCCGCGACAATATATTGCTTTTGCAATTTTTGGGCATTCCGATTGGTTCGCGACCGAAAACCTAATAATGCCAAGCTCAGAATACAATATAAAGGTCAATAAAGTGAGAACGTTTAAATGTCAAAACTTTGAAATACACATCAATTTTTAATGTTTGTGTCAAATAACGAATAAAATATAATTTCTAAAAAAAGCATTGTTGTATTAGGCACATACGAAATAGATTGAAATTTTATGGTCACATTTTTCGTTGTGTCAAGTTTATTGCATAGTGCAATATACCAATAGTTCTATTTCTAGTCACGAAACGAGAAAGTTACTATGAAAGTTAGTAAGTGTCTGAACTTAGCCGACTAAGCTCGTGACCAAACCAGAAATCTAACTGATTTACACTAATAGCACAAGCTAAGTTTTAATATTAAGTTAAAATATCATCACGCATAACTTTGTAATTAAAATTACTTACAAAATTTAATATTAATGCAACACAAAAAAGTATTAAATTAGGCATCAACATAATCAATTCACACTGAACTACAATACAAACGAATTTATAAAATACGAAAAGACATATGTATACAACGAAAATTTGAAGTTGAAATTTTTGGTATTAAGATGTCTCAATTAACATAACATTTTTTCTGATTCTAACCTTTAACTAATTGGTTAAATCATGTACTTAAGAAGTAGATAATGCAAATTTAAATACTTAATCAATACTTACGTAAATTGTTACTTTTAAACCGCATCATTGCCGTTAGCGCGCGTTGAAATCTTCTGTATGAAGGACATCGTTAATAAGTATCGACCGGTAAGATTTCACATAGAAAATGCGTTTATTTTAAGTTTGCCTACTAACAACTCTTAATAATATTTTTTTAAATCAATCTATTTCGAGTATTACCTACCAAATATCCAATTTTAAAAAAATTTGCGTACTCAAAATGGAATTCAATCTCTGGTAGGCTAAATTAAGATTCATTTATTAATAAATAGAGACTAGAACCTATATTATAGATACGCAAAATAAACACAAAAACTATCTTTTTAAATATTATTTTACTATACTCACAGGTAAGTATCGTTTTCTACTAACATTTAGTAGTATTAAGTAGTGAGAACCGGAATAATTTAATAATTTAAAACATCAGAACATGTTAATCATATTCAAGTCAAATAATTCTAACGATTTTAATCACACTATGTATGTATATGTTTCGATGTATAAGACCGATAATAAATAACTCCAAACATTCACGATACAGATCTAAGAATACGTAACATTAGCTTCATAACTTCATACGAAACAGAACTACCGATCCTTCCGAAAATAATTTCCGATGCCAGTTACCAAAGTGCAGCTAGAACGTATTAGGGCTAGGCCTAAATACCACTCAACGACACGTGAACACAGGGCGTGGTAAGGCACAGTGCTACATTCTATACATGAACTTTTTGTATGGTCCGGTCTCACAATCTAGAACACGCTGAAGGCTAGAATATGTAATTAATAAAACCTATACACGATACGATTTCTTACGGCCTCGCTATACTTTAGACTGTGCAATATTTGATTGAATTGACAAATTCTTAGAAAAACTTCCATGACAACTATTGGTTTTTCTAAGAATATACAATAGAACCAACTGCTCATACTACCAAAAGTAAAATCGAAGTCGATATTATTAATAATTAATTTTATATGTCTACACAAAATACATATTATGCTGAAGTCGTTACCTAGTAAAAGTGTAGTTTAGTTCATATTCCATATCGAGACAGGCATGGAAAGAATTAAGAAGTTGTATTGATTGATTTCTTAATGCTTGGTTAAGGTTTAGATCATTTAACGTCAGGTCTCATATAATAGTATTCTATTTTATAAACATTACAATTACGATATAGTTATATTGCTTATAACTGTTTTCGTTTCTGAGCGAAATATTTTGTCAATTTAAGTTCAAGATTTTCCACATATTTGCTCGGTAACGTTGTTAGAATAAAAATTACTTTCATATAAATATTATTGTAGGTTCTAAAACAGTAAGTTTACTAAAATTACAAGACTGTAAGGTAGAGTGACGAAAATAACATGAAATCGTTGCATTGCGTGAGTTTGTAAGTGGCTTTACTAAGAGAATGGCGGCGTGGACTTTAATGTATACTTTTCGGACGTTAAATAGCAATTATTTTCGTTTCTATCCACCTATACTAACTATGTTCTTGAGAATTCTATAACTTTATTAAGCAACTTTTGTATATTAAAACTACTTTGTTACTGATTTTTACTAACTTATGGAATTTTAACTAGCTTAACTAGCAAAACAAAATTAAATTATACATACTTGTTTTTCCACTTAATTTATTTTAAATAACGTAATTTCGACTATCACTCATATAGTATTTTATTATATATTGGTAATAAATACGTTCCACCTACGTAAAGACTGAAGACTACGTAGAATAAGATCGTGTACTTACGTCAATTCTCTATCTTATCAGACTTTTCAACTAACAATTTAGCTGCACTTTATGTTAAAATAGAATGGTCAAATACATTTCAAAAATCAAAGATATTTGTTAAAATTTGAGTATATTATAACTATGTTATCAGTTTTTTAGGTTACACGTCATGTAATATAAATTGGCCTAAAATGTGACAGACGATAGCGTAGCATAACCCTTTTAGTAATTATTGCGTCTTTCCCTCAGTCGACAACGGAATTTCCTCATAATCAAATTGTACAATCGTGTACAAAATTATAAATAAATACTTATTTATTCATTTCATTGTTATCTGCTCAGTAAAGCACAGTTGACCTCAATTTTCTCAACAGTTTTATATATAATATTAATATTATTTATAAGTAGATACACTGACTTTTTGTGACAAACTCGGGAGCGGTTAAACCTGGAAATCTTACGCACATATTTTTGAAGGTGGTAGAACTCCATGTAGTTCAACTCCGGTGGAACCACCGCCACACCTATTTCTGTCTTATAATGGCAGTGTTAAGCACTGCTGTGTTCTGGCTTGAAGGGTGTGGTCAAGGAGACAGACTTATCCGAGGCGTTCCATCTCAGTCCTCAGGGGTA
>DWPV01008338.1:0-10086 GCA_018251915.1 Urbanus proteus proteus
GACATTAGTCTGGAATAACATATAGGCTACTTTTTATCCCGGGAAATGTGCGGTTCCCGTGGGATACATTTATTTTGTTTTATCGCCGTGTCAATCTCACGACATGTTTATTGATTTACTTTTCAAACTCTGGTGAAACCGCGGGGATCATCTAGTTGTTAATATAGAAAATCAAAAGCAAAGAACACAAAAACCAATAGAAAATAATATACCAATGCACTTAAAACTAATTAAAGCCAAGATCTTCACTGCGAAATCTATATAGATAAACATCTTCGCGATCAAATCCTAATAGCAACTGCAATCAATTTCGAAACAAGCATTTATATCGGTAACCTTTGAACGTTTTTAAGATTTTATATTATGCTGCTATTATACCGAAGGTTTAAACGCTGGAATCTAGGCAATAGTAACCGCAAAGCGAATATCTTTGGGTACGTGATGTAGGAATAATTATTTGTAAATGTACATACTTTGAAAGTTATTTCAATTTTAATATGGTGTTGAGATGTGGATAATGCCAGTGGTATTAAATATATTTTTTCTTATAATAAGAACTTGTCTATGTACAAGGTTTTAAAAGTCAGCATAACCATTAAGATATGTGTACTAAATTTTAGTACATATATTGTCGTAACAGTAAAACGTCTCAACAATATTAAAATTTCTAATTAAACCAGGACTTTAAAACATTTATACTAGGACAAAGATACATTCAACATTTATATCCCAACAGTAGGATTTGCTCCTATATCGTGGGTCCTGTGGACACACAAACTCAAACACAAGCATACAAACAAACACAGACGTAACATACAAACACCCAGACCTAGAAAAGAATTCTAAAATCATTATTCAGATGTTTGTCTGGTCGAGGTTCGAACCCAAACCCACTGCGCGCCAAACCGGTGACCGCTCCGCCGCGGGAGTATTAATCAAAGCTCAAAGCATCTCTAAAAAGCTGTTATAAATAGAACAATACGAGTGCACCAAACAAAAATCTGAATTTTACAAACTATAAATTCAATAATAGAAAAATACTAGTTCATATGAACAAATTAAAATGATTTATATAATATCTAAGCTGTATCCTTATATTCGACTAATTACATGTTTGCGACACTTAGCCATGTACTAGGTGGCATTTACATTTTTTAAAATTAATTACATACCAAGATTTATGTATTCCGCAATTAACTTGTGTTTATTTCATTTAAAGCTTCATGTAAAACTTCCGGAATCAAAATTGACATTCAAAGACTGCGCAATTTCATAACATACATAAACACAATAAAAACTATTAATTACGAACATTTAAAATTAGATTATTTGATTTTGATTACTTGGAAGTTCTTAACGGCCATCTTAAAATAAATCTATATTTTATATCTACATAAAGTTAAAGACTTCAAGATCTCGATCTAATACGTAAGTTTAAAAATGTCAATCACTGTTTTTGTCTATTTATATTATTGGCGACTCGATCGATATACAAGTTTTTAATAACAGGTTATTTTTATATTACTACATATTCAATTTACTGGAAAATCCTTATTTTGTGGCTCTTTGAACGGTATATCGGTAATATAGGTATACCCGTAAAGTGGATAGATAGGAATACGAGTGTGGACATAGCGCAAACGAAGCGATCATACGAAAAATATATGAAAGCGCATACATTGTGGTTTAATATTCCATTATTTCATAAAATTGCAAGAAACAAAACTTATTCAGCATGTACACGTCTGCAAAACTTATTTAGCATGTCTGACGCGCAGTGGGTCCCGGGTTCGATACCCGGACAGACAAATATCTGAAATATGAATTTAAATGTGTGTTTGGAGTCTGGGGTATTTGCGTATTCGTCTTTGTGTATCCATGATACGCACGAAACAGGAGAAAATCCTAGAATGGGACTATGAGTGTAGGTGTTTTTTATTGTTAAAGATTCGCCTCTTTCAACTCTAAAATATGCATACTTAGCATGCCCTACAAAGAGATTATATCAGCGCTACACTACCATTTTTCGTCCGAAATACATAGACGCAGCGGTGGCCGCAATCGAAAATTGTGACAAGTTTAAAACTTACGCATTCTACCACAGCATTCTACGCTTAGCCGCACATAACAGACAATACGTTACACGTCACAGTTCGTTGTCAACTAGTAATGACGCGAGCTAAACGCATGGTGTATCTAATGAAGGAGTTTGTAGTGACGTTACACTTCCTCATTCTGTAACAAGTAGGCTGCAACCATTTGTTACTGCTGGCTACAGTCACCTACTCTTAACTAAGAAAGGCCTGAAGCATGCTATCACGCTACTCCTCTGTGGATTAGTGGAATTCAGGCTCCCTATCGGCCAAACCGAAACAACCGCTTATAAAACCACTCGTCAGACTTGCAATAAATTTATATAATATAGTACTTTAACCGAGACATAAAATCTGGCATGCCCTCCAGAGCACAGAATCGCGCACAAAATGTGCCTACCAACGATCACCCATTTATTTATTTAACTACTTGACCGCGCCCAACATAACTTAACTATGTAGACCGTTTAACAATCTACAAAGACACTTCTATACAAGAGTAATACTAATACTATACGAGTAGTAGGGTTACTGAGAATTAATCAAGCGCGATGCAGGCGTAATGCTCATACGGTGCATTTAGCATTTTGTTTGCTTCCATGCGTCATGTGCGGTCTAATACACCTTTTGACTTCCATAGTTGTGTTAACCATGTCTGACAATAAACTCGTACTAAGTAAATTTATTTAATTTACAGTTGGTTAGTATTCAACTAGTGAGTTAAAGCTAAAACTGAGGTTTCTCATTACGTGAAACTAAGAAAAAACGCCTGTGGTTATATAAAGGGGTGGTAAATGAACCAGAAAAAATTTGAACTAGAAAATAGTAGCGCTTAACACTGCTGTTATTATTCAGTAAAAGTTATAGCCATGTTGTCTTAAAATAGGTTCTATCACGAAATTACTAAAATATTTTCACAGCATCGAAACTCTTTTTTTTCCTTATAAGAAAACACTTGCTCGTAAAAAGGTGTGCTTAGAATCGTAATGAATTTGCCATTAGGCCTAAAATATTTGACTAACCAGTCAAACAAGCATTTTATCTAGTAACATTTAAGTGGAATTACCATGTTAATCGCATTTTCACGCACATACGACATTACGCGTAAATACCTCGACTAATTGAAGCTAAGGTACTCCCACACTTGTGTTGTGAATGTGAATGCTAATTGGAACGTTTATATCAGAATTATGCTAATTAATAGGACAAAAAATAATATTTATAAAAAGTTCTGAAAGAATATTTCAACTGTGATACATAGTTTCAACACTACATTTTCATTTAATCATTGATTAAAATTAGATAAATTAAGATTTTTTTCACATTTATTGGAGGCATGTGTCTTACAAATGGTTTTGTTAGCGTGTAGTATCTACATAATATATTTTATTCAATTTACTTTACTTCAAAATTTGTACAAAATCGATATGGAGCTAGGCTTATTGATACGGGTTAATCTTGAACCACCTTTAGTAATACCGGTCTTAAATTGAGAGACCTTCCTGATTCCTACACAACACTTAAAATATTTAAACTAAGTGTGTGGGAGTCTGTTTATACAATTTCCGGTCGTACACTCATAGTAATATTACAGAAGTGTGGACAGTTTGCTGACAGTTTAATTAAAAAAGGAGTGAAATAGACGTAGCTAATTAATAATTCCGAAAATAAAATTGTAATGAATAATAAATAGGATTTGTGTAGTTCCTTTTTTAAAAAATAGTCTGAATTATTGTAACGAAAACCATCTAATACTTATACGCCTGTAAACAAGAAAAAATCTGACTGAAAAACTGGTGATCACATTTGGGAAAAGGAGCAAAGGTCGCCTTCCGACCAGGTGGACTGATGGCATGAAGACAGAGGGAAACCGCTGGATTCCGAAGACACAGGACCAGTTGCAGTGGCGTCAATTATGGGAGGCTAATAAATATGTGAATAATCGAATAAATAAATTCGATTTAAAGTGGACTCGTAAAATTAAAAATTAAAAAAAATACTTGCTCTATCTTGTTTCTAAGTTATGGACTTCGAGGTTGCTTACCTGTAACAAAAACAAAAGAATTATTATTATTGAAAATAGTTTATTAAATCAGTTTTACCAGTTACCTTATTGCATTATATTATATTATTTTAATTTCCCAACTTAATCTGGCACTTATTACTCACTTCATCTACTTTGTCTTTCATCATTTGCCATATTTATTGTTTATTATTTACGATAGAAAGTATACTCGCATAAATGACTCATTATCATCACTAAATGAAGTATGTACTTAAAAAAAGTTAGATCTTTGTAATTACGCTTAAATTAAAATTACAAATTAAAAGGACACATTGATCGGGAATTTATTTGTACATACGTTTTTATGCATTAATGCAGCAACGTTATAGAGCGTTATACAACTGCTGTTATAAGGCAGAAATAGATGTGGTAGTGGTACCACCGGACTCTAACTACATAGAGCTCTACCACCTTTAAAGTGATTATACTAAAAGTATACTATAGTTATAGATTATGCTACTTCTTAAAGTGATTATATTCTGCGACATTTTCATTCATGATAAATATTGATATTCATGATAATTTTGTAGATTGAAATCTCATTGTAAGTTACATGGTGAACTGGCCACTGCATTTTTTTGGACCACAGATCTTCACTATCACTACATAGTATAAAACCAAGTCGCTTTTCGCTGTCTGTCCCTATGTATGCTTAGATCTTTAAAACTACGCAACGGATTTTTATCCGGTTTTTTTAATAGATAGAGATTTAATTTCATTCAAGAGGAAGGTTTACATGTAATTTAACAAAAGCTTGACAATTCAATCCTGTTAAGGAAATAAATCTTTATTGTGTAGGTACTTTATATAAATAGTGTTTAAACAAGTGTAGACAGATTATTAACAAGTACAAATATAATGATAATGTTTGGTTCAATTAACCCACAGTACTGCCGACATAATTATAAATATAGAGCAAAAGACGTTAAATACAATGTAAAAAACTAAGCGACAGGCGTCATGTAATTCCGTAAGTACGAAAGGACAAGGCAAGCGACCAGTTATTACGTATGTATTAATTATTGCTTATATTAGCTTTCGCCGCGGTTCTGTTTGTTAATATTGATATTAATTGAGCTGACAATAAAGACTACAATGTGGATGAAAAACTGTAAAAATGTATATTTTGTTTTTAAATAAGTTCACTGGTATTTAAATAATTTAATGTTAATTGTCTACAAAAAATGTGTTTCCAATCCAACGTTCAATGAAAGTCCAGTAAATAATATTATATTGTACGTTATATATTTACATATTTCAGTAAAAAAAAAAACTGAATCCATGAAATAAACTTTATTTTAATGACTACGCATATTATCAGTGATCTATCAATTAATTGAGACTATTTTAATTAAACACAAAATATAAATTAAGTTGGAAAATAGCACAGCAGTTATATTCTCGAGGCAATTCTTTTTATACAAAAAATCATAAAGCAATTCTAAAAATAAATCATATTTTTAAAATTAAATTGAAGATTCGAAAATCACATAAGTACAGTTCCTGATATTTATATTAATTTTTAAACGTATGTAAAAGTTGTTATTGTATGCTTACGAAATAGGTGTGCAAATAAAGACTCTATTCTACTAGCTTTAAAGTGTAACTGTGTTATAAGCATATACATGTAGTTTTATATCATTGTTAGAACCATTATCCATGGGTTTTATTAATTTTATTTTCTCTATGTTATTATTCGAATGTATAACACTGTTAACATATATTATTATCTATATATTTTAACAAGACCTTCATAATAGCCTATTACTGTTTTATGTGATATATTTACTGTAAAATATTTTATCAGGATCTTTTAATGCGTATTCTAGTATTTTTAAATAGTCGTAACCTACAAAAATTGCAAAACTATGTAGCAAGACAAAACTCTAAGAAGTTTTTGACATTTTATATAATTTCAGGGTATGTAAAATTATTTGTTTGCAAAAGATCCGTGCAATTTTCTGACTAATTTGTCTAAGAAAATTACCGCCATCTCTTGATTTGCCGACACTTATTTTGATAAGCATTATAATACTGTCGTAATATAATACACAAAACACATTACAAGTGTTTTTATGACCAAGACCTACCAAAATTCAGTACCATTAAGCTACGAAGTTAACATGCAGATCGCAATTGTCTTAGCAAGTGCGAGCCATGAGCCGAATTGCAATTTCGTAACGCAATCAGCGGTAGATCAAATATTTCGGTACTGTCACGCGCTGACCGGGAGCGTGGGACAGAGAAAACAGTGAACGATGGATATTTAAATTCTTTTTTTTTAATCTAGATTCATGATTTTTTGTAACATATCAAATCACCACTTTAAGAAGGCACAATGTCGGTCTTTTTTCCAATTGTAATTTACAAATCTTCATTAATTTAAATGAAGCTGGACCATTCGTTGACAACATATTCGATCTGGTGATCGTACACAATTATTATAATTATATTCTTTTTATAATGCTATTCTTAAATTATTCCTAATTTTTGCACAATTACACACATCAGAAAATGAAGAAATATAAATTTTATACAAATAATCCTTCTTAAGTGCACTTGATGTCAATGGTGTTAAATGGCATGTGCCATCAAATTCCCTTTCTAAAATTATAATTTGATTGATGCCGCAAAAATAATAATAACCTTAGTCGAACTTCTGAATACCCTTAATGAATTAAAAGCTCTCCATAACCATGAATATTAAGCAACAATTTATTCAAAATAGACAGGTCAACGGTGAACAACCATCGTGTACTTTGTTGATATTTCGAACCAGTAAAGGGACGGTGGTCACGCTACAAATTACAATCGAACCGTATTTATTGCCCACGATTACTGAATTTAATCTAACGTAGGTTCATAAATAAAACAGCTGATCTGAACACGCGTGACTTTATGAACGTATGCGTGGAAATTTCATGATACCAATGAACCAGTAAAGTTTGACAAAAAAGCTACCACTAACATACCTATTTCTTTTTGACGACCCGCGTTTTTCAGACGTCACTATAATAGTCTGTTATGCAATGGGACCTGGGTTCTTTTCCTGGCGAACCAATGATATAAAAATGTGTGAAGGAAGTGTTTATGTATTCAGGTAAAACTCCTCTTCCATATAGGGTTGTTTACTGATCTTAAATGGCAGTTATTAATTGTCACCAAATGGACTTCATGCTCGCTACCAATTCAATCTAATATAAATACAATGATTATTCTACGTAATAAATTCCCTGTAATCCATCTATGAAAATACTAAAAATTACTAAATAACCATAAAAACGGCGCGTATTGACAGAAATATCAGCGATCATATCTATTATACTAGAACGAGCTATTTTACGGTAAAGCACTGAAAAAATTGATTTAGCATACCGTCACAGGCGACTACACCGAGTAACTGTTGCTTGCAAGCGTGCTACCAAGCGTGACAAGGAATGCTATATAAATAGAATCTTATTAATGAATATTAATTTGATGTTGACAAATTAATTACAGGTTGTTGCGTTATGTCATAGAGGTACGCTTTTCTGATTTGTGGCAACAGTGTTTTTTTATATGATCCGAAGACGAACTACATAGAGTTCTAAAGAGACCTAAAGAGACCTTTAAAATATGTGTTGTATTTTGTGTGTATGAAAGTAACTATTGAATGCATACTGTTATTAGAGAGTCGATTAATGTTGTTATAGGACACCAAAATAGGACATATATATTGTACATTCTAAAAATTGTGTTGGAGTGCATTATCATATCTTCTTACAACTATTACAAATGAGACAGTTTGGATGGATGTTTGTCACTTAATCACGCCAGAACGGCTGAATGAATCTGAATTAAACATAGCACAGATATCGATTATTATAGTCTTGGATTGCAATAAGCTACTTTTATCGCGAAAAAAGAACAGTTTCTGTATGTTTACCCACTACTACTACTTAATGGTAGTAATAACAATGTTAGCGTACGCGAAGAATTACTTGTATTACCAGTTGTTTAATTTGGCGTATTATTTCGATGCGCTAGTGCTTCAGAGCTACGCGCTCTTTAGAAGTTATAATCAATATAGTAACTTTATATTTTCTGGATAAAAAATGTACTGGGTTAATTATAACTCAAGCACTTTAATCATTAATCCAAGACCCAAATCATTACTTAAAGTTCAAGTATCATTACTGTGTAATTGAAACGGTGATTATTGGAAACCTAGGATTATGTCTTATCCTATATCGCCTTGTTATAAAAGGTCGTTAACGTTGTTACAAGCATTTATTTAGTTTATTGTACCTTGTATAACAACAATCTTAGATGGAAGCTTTTATTTATAACGAAGAGTTTCTTTAAGTAATTAAATAACTTTGGTCTGTTTACTTACAAAATGTTTAGCATCGTGACAGAACTAATTGTCATTACTCAACTCGTTGATGACGTCTCTCTTACACTATCTATTGAACATCTAATTTTAATCATATCTAGAAATAATTGAAAGGTACTTTTCTATATCTTCAATCCATTCTAAGACCACGATCTTTTGTATAACAATGTTTTACGACAATATCGATTTCTTACGAAACAAAAATAACTCTATTTATATCGCTAGTAGATTAAATCATTTACTGTTTTGTAAAACAAACGGTTTATTTGTAAGATAATTGGAGAACGATCAACAATAATTAGATAATTTTCTACATAAGTACCGAAGTTGTATTTATCAATATTTTGTAAAATTGCAGAGGTATTCGCATTGCCTAATAGAGCCTTCTGAAATTAAACTGTACTTAAACTGCTAGTTATTTTACGTTTGATATTTCCCCTTTTCTATTTTACTATTTGAATTGCTACATACTGAACATGAAATTGTATTTATTACAAGTTTTATAATATTTTTAAATGTAAGGATACTGAAATAAAAATACAAAAGGATAGTACCCTTATTGGGTTACTCTGATGTCAGCATCGTTATGCCTATTGCTGCGTAATAACAGAAATTTTCAGCGCTGTTGTGTGTTTAAAGGATGTGGTAAGGGAGACAGGTTTAGTTGAGCTAATGCTCACCGGGACAGAGCCCAAAAAAACCCACGTAACCCGGCGTCGCTCCCAAGGCCTCGGGTATCTTTTAAAGGTTTCCAGGACAGGGTACAAATGAACCCACTAGTAAACTCTAAAAGTAGTTGATCCGACTTGAAAATTTTAATCAGTATTGTGAAAAAAATATATTGTCCACTTTTGATCCTGGAATCCTATGAAGTATTAGACTGAGCCACAGACTGGCTCGTTTACCATATATAAAATTAATAAAGCATTTATAACAAAACTCCGATCCGGGATTTTGGCCTTCTTACGCCACGACAGCACAACTGTAACAAAACTGTACGCCTGTGAACGGCACCACACCACACCCTACACTACTCCATAATACAATAACATAAGGTTCATATTCCCGTAGCAAGTGTTCCGTCTATATTGGGCTCGGTCAACTTGTCCCCAAGGTCTTTTAATTCATAATTGTTAAACGATTTAAATCTAGACGTTTACTTATGACTAAGCCCTGTTACTATCGAACATATTGTAGTTTGTAATAAGTGGTAATAAATGGTTTATTTGCTTTTACAGTAGTTGTAAGTTAATTTTAAAGGTTGATAATTACGAATCGCTTTGAACGTGTAGCAGTGCCGCCGCTGTGCTGTCGATCTTAAATACCATCATTTCGTCTCTTTCCGTGTATTTCAAATAATAATAATTTGGTCAAAGTAAAGTGTAACTGAGGTCGCAGAAAAAAATAGCTGTTGAATAAACCATAGTTCCATCATACGTATAAAACTATTATCATGTTAAAGAAACAAAAAAACATTATTAAAAAAATATAAGTAAGATTTTTACCAACAACGTAAAGAACAAAAAATAAAACAGTAAAAAAAAAAACATCCT
>DWPV01008339.1:0-10085 GCA_018251915.1 Urbanus proteus proteus
GAGGAAAGATTAAATTGTTTGTTTGTTTGAAATGAATAGGCTCTGAAACTACTGGACCGATTTTAAAAATTCTTTCACCGATTTAAAGATACAACTTTAGTGCTATAGGCTTTTCATCAAAATTCATACACTTAATTTTAACTTTTTTTAACGCGGTTGAAACCGCGGGAACCAGCTCGTTAGGTATATATGTTTAGTATGTGGTAAGCTAGCATATGCTTCTTCTAACTTCGCCATCTTTAATCTGGTCAATTAACATTATACGCTTCTACTCCGACAGCGCCACTGACATATCGGTTTCGGTTAATAACAGCGGTGTTATCGTTATATATCCGAGGCATTCCAATTTACCTCTTAATAATGTATCTGTGGTCCACTTCAGGTAGGATTTTTATTTCATCTGGTTTTATCTAAAGCAGCTATTGGAGTGGAGTCCTGGAGCTCCGCAAAGCCCTTACGGGGGCTCCGCGCGAATACTCCCATACATACATACATATTATAAAAAGAATGCACGTTTTTCGTTTATTTTGGGGTTCCATCAAAAATTTCGCTTTTCAAAAGAGTTCCGCCACCAAAAAAGTTTGAGAACTCTGTATATAGGTACTTAGGTACTCTGTTTATTGAAATCCGTATTAAAATCCGTTGCTTAGTTCAAAATATCTAAGCGTACAACGGGAAGCGACTTTGTTTTATTTTATATAAGTAAATCTTACCCCAATATCTTATAACAAACATTTTCTATTCCGTTCCGTAAAGATTCCGCGTCATAATTCACGGTAACGCCATAGCACGTCCTATGTTCCGAGATTTACCGTTGTTTTCATTATTAGCCGGTTAGCTGTTGATTTGTTTGTTTTGCTCTTTTCTTTCTTTCATATATGTTTTATGATGCTTTTGTCCGTTTCCACGCCGTATTATTCTTTATTCGCTGGTTTTGTTATGATTAGATTTGTTTAATCAGATTTGTTGACCAAAGAGTGTATTCATGTCTTTTTAAACACAAAAAGTAATTTTAAAGCTAAATGATTCGAAATGTTGGAAAAATACGAAGAATACGTGTGAAAAATTGTTCGAATTCATTATTAGAGCATCAACTTTTGGCCGAACTCTTAGTAGTTCGATTTAACTACTTACATTAGCACAAAAAAGTGTGACTGAGGTGCCATCGGACTCGAACCACAAGATGAATCAATGTTTAGGATAGCAAGGCATTCGTAAATCGAAACCAAAATACTCTGCAAAATTGTACTCACAAACAAATTTCTCATTCTTATAGATTTCTTTATACCGTAGCTTTTTTGAAATAACGTTGTGTTCATCAATAAAAGAAAATAGGGTAACATCAGTATATACGCCCCACTGGGTTAATACCCTTTGAAATTGTGTCTTAGTAATGTTTGGGGATCTTTCGGAAGAATTGAAATGGCTTAGGAAATATATCCTCCGTAGAATAAAAAGCTATGTGAATCAATGTCGTTTTTGTGATTGACAAAAAAATATTTCAAAAATTGTTTTTTTTTTTTTGAAAATTCAAAAGAGTGAAAGGTAATATCTGCCTATCAGTATAAGTAGAGTTGCTATATTCTGCATTGATACTGATCTGTACTGGTACTGATATAAGTATACGAGGCATTCCATCTTAGTCGTCAATAGTCGCTTACGAAGAGTTGCTTTTTTCTAATAACTAGAAGTGTACGTTCGAATGAGAAGTCATTGCCTGCAAATAAGTCATATTTGAGACCGCCACAGATGCATCGCTTCCAGATATTTTTGTTTTACCTCGTGTCTTCTATCATACCCTTCAAATCACCGCAAGCAGCGTTAAAGGTAGTTTTAAAGCAGAAAATAGTGTGACTGTGGTGCCTCCTGTGTCCAACTACCCAGAATTAAAAGTAGTCAGAAAGTGGTATCACTTACTGGCTACTTCTCAGTAAGAAATCGATAATGATAAAGAACGCGTAAAGTTTTTCGTTCCCGTTCTGTAAGTTTAAAGGTACAATCTATAAAAGCCAAACCTTTCAGACTTCGAAGGGTGTCGCTCAAAGACCAAGTCGATGTTTAAGTTACTAAGTTAGATCCTAAGTCAATGCCACAAGACAAACAGTTTAAACTTGAACCGATATTTGATCTTCACGGTGAACATTGATCGATTTAGGATAATGATGATCCTAAAGTGACAGGTGTTGCACGACAAAAAATGACTATTGATTTTAACTTTCCTGGCTTAAAGTTGTGGCTTTGAATCTTATGGAATTGGTGTAACACGCAGTATCTCTGATAATAAGTTGCCAAGGTTCTGATAACACAAGGATCATAGGTTGATCAAAAATGCGATAACCTGAACTTAGAAGAACTTATTAGGCTTAATGTCTTGTGGTTATATCTTTAACCATAATTTACATTAAATACAGCTAGAATTAATACAGCTGTATATATGTATAGCAGAAATAAAATATAGTTTTAATTATAAATTTTTTTGTATTTGGAGCTCTCCTTGTGAAACCTTCTATCAGTTTTAGGGTCCCATATTGGACTTAGGACTCCCCTAATAGGGCTACTTCTAAGTCATCTTGCATTGCATAATATACAGAGAGATGATTTCAGGTTCTCTAAGACCAGAAAATCTTATTTTATTCCCGTTGAAAAATGAAATCTCGGTTCATTAAATAATTTACACTATCAGAAAGAAGTATGACTAAAGAAAATCAGACAAGGAGAGTGTCGGCACAAAAGTAAACAGATTAGGTCGTAATGAAAATCTTATAAGCTGAGGCGACAGAATTTGTTTCGTAACCGCTCCAGAAGCAGGCAATTCCAGTTTTCAGAATAAGGCACTTGTTTCACTAACGACGAAGGAGCACGTTAAGCGAGAATTTGATGTGTAAGTTGACAGTTGAAGTTGAAGTTGACCGTTGTCAGAGATTGTATAAAGAAATGAGAGAAAATGAAGGCAAAGTGACAAGATTTACCAGTAAAAAGAGTCTCTTGGATAGAAAACATGATTTTTTATTGAGAACATTTTTTTTGTACTAGACAAAAACGTAAATCAGATATGACTGTAATAATGCTTTTTTACATAACCCTATTTTTTCTGCGTCGTGGGAGTCGTAGATACATAAAACAAATACACAAACACCCATAACAAAAATCTAAATCTGTATGGTTGGTGGTCAAACTTGGAACCATCTTTTTATTTCGTTTTGGTGACCGCATCGCAACGCTGGTCGTTAAATTTACATTGTTTGGAACGTTACAATTCAATGAGAACCTTACTCTCGTAAATAGATCTAACAAAAATAAAATTTGACATCCAGATGAACAAAAATCCCTTGATATCGTAAACCCATCCTCCGTGAGACATTAAGCAATAAAGGAATACCTCCTGCAATACAAATGCGAATTTTTAATAAAGACGTTTCCGCTCCGAGCTAAATTTTGCAGCGAGCTGGCTTGGTTGCATTAAGTTGTCTCTTTCAGATTTCCCAGAAGATCTGCCTGACACTACTCCAAACTGGTGGCAGAATACGAGTGAATTTCTTTTCCTTGAACCTGAGCATACGTTCTTTGTACTAAGAGCATTTCCAAGTGGCTCGAATCCTTTTTATTTCTTACTCCTTGGCTGTCTTTTTTACAAATGGTGGAGACCTGGGACATACTTCACGCTGCTCTAATGTGTATTGATGGAAGATGCTATTTATATTTTTGTGTATAGCCGTTTTGATTACAAAATTCTCTTTATCTTATCTTCTATCTTTCTATCTATCTATATATTTTTCTATCTTCTTCTCCTGTCTTCTTAGCATAAAAAATTAATACACACATAAAAAGCATACATATCAATGCATAAGGCCTCCGACAATGTTTCAGGACCTCTGTGTTGCCGCGCTCCTCACAGCAGCGCATATTTAGCCACTAGTGGTTTCACCAACTGGCTACTTCAAGACGTAGCTACACTTTTTAGTTCATTCACTATCTACACAAGCTGTCTTCACTCGAAATACTAAATGGACATTTCCGGGCGAATTGGGAGAATAGGCCATAACGCTAAAAGAATAAGTAAGCAGTTCGAAGCGAAATTATATTCGGTGACTATATATATTCTGTTTCGCTTGCAACTTTTGTTTGGCTTTATGTAGTAAAGTGTCGCTGTTGTGTTAACTTATGGGACTGACCACTTTGCATTCAAGAAAGGTGGTACAGCTTTATATGGGATGCGATGTCGTCACCGCCAAATTTATTTTTCGTTTGAAAAAATCCGAGACCTTTAGAACTCTATCTTATACTTTTCATGAACAATTCTATCGAGGAGGCATGAAGCAAGCTTCATGTACCATCATGTACATCATAAAAAGATGGGCAGTTATCATAACAGTATTTCATGATTTAATAACACATAATAATATACTCATGTCCTGTCCATGTTCAAAGGGTAATAAATATCTATTAGATATTAATTATTGCCCTTTGTATCTGGAATTCTGGACAGCATATATTATTACTTACCTAATCTTCAGCAATGTATTTACATGTCTTTATATATTTATACACACTTTTATAACAATTTGTATTATTTTTTATATATGATCGAAGTAGCAAACGAGCATGCACCACCAGATGGCAAGTGTTACTAATTGTTACCAACCCCAGATAAGATCTAGGTCCTATCAGAGGTTGACCACAGATGCGTTGCTACCCCTGAGGACTGAGCTGGAACATCTCGGATAAGTATGTCTCCCTTACCACACCCTTCAGACCAGAACACAACAGTACTTAACACTGCTGTTAAGTTGAAATAGGTGTGGCGGTGGTGCCACCGGAATCGAACTACACCTTTAAAACACTTTTAAAACAGATGAACAGCATTAAGTATGTATTATACAACATCTATGTTACACAGAATTAAAATAGGTCAAAACTTCACAAAATCAGCCTTGATAGTCATGATAAGCTTCTTTGATTTTTAGCTTTAAATAACCATGCCTTAAGTAACCGATTTCAATTTTCTTTTGTCAAAGCTAATCAGCGATCGTTGGATCAGATTCTGCTTGCCTTAAGACGTCAGTCCCACAATTTAGTTCAAGAATCTTTATTATATCCCTCTTATCTTCTTAGCGTTCAATCTGATAAGAGAGAAGCCGTAACGCAGTAAGAGTATAATTTCATTTTATTAAACGCTTCAGCAAGACTCAGTCAATATTTGTATTCCTTTGTCCTGCTCGAAAAAACATAAGCTGACGCCATCTTTGCAGATCTGTTTTCTCATTGCTCTTGTTTCGCTTTTATTTCTTTGCCTATCATTTGGCTTATAAATCTTGTATGAACCGGTTGTTTACATAGTATCAAATTGAATAGGAAATTTTGTTCTGTTTCATTTCTTTCTCCGATTTCTCAGTTCTCAAGTCGGTTTCGAGTGGGTCGTTAGTGGAAATATTTCGTCTTATTGAAGTGAAACTTCTTTACTGACGTTGGAAAAAATGCAATCACATTTTTAGGTTACGCGTCACATTTTTCTGTTACGCGCCATGTTTATCTTGTTTTTATCCATGTATATGATAATAAATAGTTTTTTGTTTAAACTTTATTTAATTTAGCTTTATTTAACCAGTTTCTGTAAAGTTGCATATGGTGGATATCGAAAAATAATGTCATAAAGAAGTTTCACTTCTTAAATGTATACACTAGTACATGCACAGAGTTTTCTTTGATAATACATTATGCACAGTGGAAATTAATTTGATAGTATGTTACGAAGGCAAATACCAGTATTGAGTATTCTTAGCTTATCTTCTAATATTTGTTTAAGACTATACTCGTAGTTAATACAAACGAAAAGCAGGAAAATATATGAAATGAAATAACTATTCTTTCTTCTCATATAATATTTTATGAATATCTTTCTAAAGAATAATAGTTCTCATCAAATTGAAATACATTTTATTAGATGACTCAATTGAAATATATAAGCGACTGATACGATAAGGTCTTAGGACATTTATGTTTAAATAAAAACATAATAAAAAACTGTCATTTTAGACCAAATTTTTTAAACTTTTGATGACGTCACAGCACTAAATTTTACCATCTTTGACTTTTATCAGCAGTCCCTAACAATAATACCAAAGTGCAGACCAATTTGCTAGCCTGCAATTTTATACGGAAGATTGATTATTTCGATAGTTAAAATTGTATACAGGAGGCGTTACTTTTTGCTCTCAGCATCTACGATTAGAAACTTCTCCCACACTGTCTGTATGAATGAATTCTGTTCTATTGTCTGCATTATCCCACGCGCCCCGTTACCGAGATATCCGTAAACTAACTGTTTTAGACTACTTACTGCGTTAGTAGCAACTTCTGTGTACTTATTTAGTACATCTTCATTAACTTTATGTGTTAGTGTATGGATAATCTTCGAACCAAATTTTGGTTTTCTTCCTTTCTGCTTTCAAATAGATTAGGCTTAAATATGGGATATGTATACTTCGTTGACAATGTAATAGTTAATACCATTAGTATCTTAGAGCTGATCAGATTATGATTGTATCATCAACTCATTTCTCTTTCACTCTTGTCTAGCGATCTTCTATTATAGTCATTCTTCTGACTTTTCTTACTCCTTATTTCACTACGCAAGTTATTTGCGGATCGATAGACTTTAAACGCCTTTGACATCTTTTTTACGGAAATCTCAAATATAAAGCTTTCTTTCAGATGTTCCTTCACCGTTATAGCAAGTGATTTTTTCTAAAACACCATCACCAAATCGTATAATAAGATAAATATATCGAATATTTTCGCTTCACATGTTAATAATGTCTGATAAAAATATATCTTGGCGAGTTGCATGAAATATCACCATTATAGTACGGTCGTAACTAGCGTGGTAAAACGTCATCCTATAGAGACTTTAAAACAATTTTGGAGGCAATAAAGATAATTTACGACGCCATATTTAGAACAATGGCCGCAAATGCATCTGAGGAGGTCTTATCTGAAAACTGTGAAATAAAGAGAGGAATTTTGAGTCCTGGTGAATGTGATACGAGAGATATATTGCACGCCTTTGTGGGAAAAGAATTGATTTATGTACTAGCTGTAGTCTAGTACGGTAGGCAAGTTAACGTTGTACGGTAGGCAAGTTAAAATTTCAACCATAAAGTTAGGGATAAATTCCAAATCGAAAAATCCCTATGGTAGACATTGGTCTACATAGCTACCTACATGCTACATTGGTAGCCTTCAAGGGTAGCAACGCATCTGTAACCTCAGATACTTACAGGTACAAAATAGGCGTCGGTTAGGTTAGGTTAGCTTACCTTCAAAAATAAATAGGTATTCTTTTTCAAATTATCACTGAAATTCGTTTTCAAAAGGAAATATCTGTATTTGAAGAAATTATTTTCTTCTGTCAAAGAAGGAGGTATGGCTAACATAACCTAACCTAACTTGTATACGAATATACATCCATATATAACATACTTAGGTACAAAATGGAAGGTACTTATAAGACAAGTACCAATAAAACTCAAGAGAAAAAGGAATTTACTCCTCAGATTCATATTTAAACGGAGTCAACACAATGCAACTCAAAGATGAAAGAAATTACGAACAGATGTTTAATAAGAAAAAGTTAAGCTTATAAAGCTAGCTTTCTTATAACGACATTATTTAATGTACTTGGAAAGAGATTTTCTTGCTTATTTATACTACAGACAAAAGGTAGACAAGTTTGTTGTTAGAAGTTATCTATATTTATCAGATAAATAAAATAGATTATTCTCTATGTGATGTCAAAATATCAACTTTTGACTAACTTTTTACTGACAAAAAAATTAATTACATTTTTGTTATAGGTATCGTGTATACTTTCATATGCATTGAGTAAAAAGTTGTTAATTTTAAAGTTGTTAAGTTATTAAGCATTAAAAATTTAAAATCACAAACAGACACATCAATTTTTTTTATTTCTATAAACTGTTATAAAAAATATAAAAATCTGTGATTTGACATAGCCAAACTACTTTTTCCTTACATACTATAAACTTAAAATAAACTAAAAATTTTATACGTTGGTCTAAATGACCATCATTTTTAAACTGGCTTCAAACGGCTGTAAGATACCGTGGAGATAGTTCCTCATTTCCGGAATACTTAGGTTGAAATGCTTTGTGGAATACCTGTGGCGTTGTTCTAAGCGCCTGGTACTCGAGTTTCATTTATCTCTATATATACAGTTATAAAACGGGTGGTATGTGCTATCTATACATATACATAAAATTGAAGTGTCTGTTTGTGATTTCAAAATAACATTTTTCTACTCAATGCATATGAAAGTATACATGATACCTATAACAAAAATTCAATTAAAAAAAATAGTCCGTCTGTTTAAACCTCTTTTTCTGGGCCGATTTTGGTGGGACTTTCACTGTAAAATAGCTGAAGGTGTAAGGCGTCACATAGGCTACTTTAATTTTTAAAAAAACATTAGCGCGCACTCCACTCGCATGCGGGCCCCCTCGCGGCATAGCGGGTTTTCAGTTATGACTTTTTAAATGCGGGTGAAACCGCGGGGACCTGCAAGTATAGGAAATAAAAAATGTACGTTTTCAGTTTATTGTAATCAGTCGGTAGAATATCGAGAAATTAGTTAAGTCTTAGGAAGATAATGTATTAGAAACAAAAATATTGTATTTTTCTTATAAATTATCACTTATCTTTAGTTTTCCACGTATTGTTATTGTCTAGAATTTGATTTTTATAATCGATGTGACCTGAAGGCGCAATTATATAGGCTGATATATTTTTCAAATTAAACTCGTTCGATTCCTGGCTGAGGAAATCAATTTCGTATTATTTTTGATAATATCTTGATTTAATTAATAAACAATTTCACGAAAATAAATTACCAAAAAAATCTTAAAGAAACTGATGTCCCATTTCTTACATTATTTTCCAAATCCAAGTTAATTCCAGAGACATTTTAATTCCTTGATAATATCTTGATTTAATTCACATTAATAAACAATGCTACGAAAATAATAAAAAAAAAATCTTAAAGAAACTGATGTCCCATTTCTCTAGCCGTATTTTACATTTTTTTCCCAATCCAAGTTAATTCCCGGGACATTTTAATTCCGGCAATGAAAGAGACGGAGGGAATTTCTCCTGTCATTTCCCATACTGGTAATGAATTATTGCATTAGCTTCTCGCTTTGTGTCATTAGGGTGGCGACACACGAGTGAATATGCTCTTTGTATATGTAAATATAAATTGTTGGTATTTTTGTGTTATTTATTTATTGTACTTATTTATTTTGTAATTAATTGTTAAATGTGAAAATTGCAAAATGTGTTCAAATTATCTATCTTATTTTAGAAATATTGTATTTTTTTTTAATCTTAGTTTTTATTTCTTTTAGCTAAATTTGCACGTAGTATGCATAAAATTTAGTAAATGTAAATATTTTTCCTAGTTTATTTTTTATTTTATGAAAATTGTAAGAAAAACGTCAGATTTTCGTATTTTTATTTCACAAAAGTAAATATTATGCATGCAGACGACATTGCAAGTTGCTTTCCATATAAATGTGGTCTTACATTAGATGACTGAGACGAAATGCTACTGAAAACTGTATATCTTAAAATAAAATAAAATAAAATAGGCGGATATTAAAAAAAAATCCGTGTACTAGTGTACTAACGTAAGAAGTGAAACTTCTTTATGACATTATTTTTCGAAAAATTATCTACTTTAGAAATTAGCAACTTTACGTCGAATGTTTGGTGAAAAGGTTCTGTTAAAAATATAGCAGTATTTTTTTTTCATCCTAATTATAATAATTCGAATGTCCGTTTATTTATTTGTTACGACTTCACGCTTTAATTACTCAACCGATTGTTATAAAATTTTGCACACATATTGCCAAGGGTCCAGAATAAGACATACAGTACCTTGCAGCCCTAATAAATATACTACTCCTGAGGGTTCGATTAATTACTTTTATACCTACAATCTACCTACCTACCTTTTATACCTACATCCTCTTGATAGTAATGAATTGCATTTGCATTATACCTGAAGCATA
>DWPV01008340.1:0-10084 GCA_018251915.1 Urbanus proteus proteus
TCAATATGAATCAACTTTGAATAAATGAGATTTGAATTTGAATTTGAATTTAGGATTATCTGATAGTTTCCGATCGTTTGAAAAAGATAAAGAAAAATGTACAATTAAGTAATGATTTTACATCATTTGCAATTAAGCAATTTATCGCACTGTTACTGTATATCAACTTTGCTTCTCTCTGAAATTTTTGAAACTGTCATATCGGATTCAGTTACGGTTTTGGATTTTACTTACTTTTACTGTAAGGAGGTGATGAAACTCACGGGCTTTATCACTTATAAAAATATTTTATTTGCTAAGATATCAATCAACTTAGCGCTTGCTTTAAAAACTCAGGGAACGAAACGTAAATGATAATGGAGTTTGTTTTCAGACAACAGATAAAGCCAGATGGATCGAAACCATATTGAAATCCGACGAGCCGTGAAGTGTATTATATTGGATTGATTACACGTTGGCTTGTAGTGGCCATATTTTATTTCGAATTAAATCCGATTGTATATTTACAATATCTGTTTCCAGTGTTGCCAACTTTATCAAAATGGCACCCTAAAATATTTTTAAATATGCATGTTTAATAGGTGCTCTACATTTTTTTATTACACATTAGGATAACGTTTCGCCAAAAGGTTATCTAAACAAGATCTATATGTATTTTTTGGCAATTCGATAGCGAAAAAAATATAAAGATTTTACCCGTATAAAAATACTCCTAAATTTTTACCCCCTAAAAATCACTAAATAAAATTTTGCCACGAAGTTGGCAACACAAACAGGTGCACTATGATATAGGGTTCTTTAAAAAAGCTGCAAAAAGAGCTTTCCTTCAAAGCCTCCGATGCAATAGCGACTACTCTGGTGTTGCAAATGTCCATAGGCGGCGGCGACTACTTTCCATCATGTAGCCCGTCTGCCTTATCGTTAGGTACATATAAAAAAGGTGTGACATTAGTACCTCTTCAGTTAAACAATACTCGCTTTTTCAAAAGCTTTATTTAACTTTACCGACTTCCTTACAATTCTTAACGACATATCCCTTCAATCATATCATAAGGGTCCCAAAGGTTTGAGGTGTACTAAGGACCCAGCTGTCGCTGTATGATCCGGAAGAAACAGGTCATTAGCGCTCAATGCGGACTATTATCCCCCTGTTTACGACTAGGGTGACCAAGGCTTTTGTTTTTCCTAGGTTAAAAGTGAAGAATTATGTTTCGAAATTGAGGACCGACAAAATTCAGAATGATTATTAAAAACATGAGAACAGAAAAATATGCCTTTTTTAACCAAATTTGTATAAGTGATTAATTATCCTTAATAAATAAGATATCAAAAAATAAGTAGGAAATAGGTATATACCCAAATTGTAATGTTGTGTGTATGAAGTACGATTTGAATATAAATATTTATTTTCTTTAAGAGTAAAGAGAGCTGTTAGTTTAATCCCACAACAAAAAACCCTTAATTATTTTTTTTATTTCATTTGAGTAAATTACTCTCGATTTGTTTTTAAGAGTATTATTTACCATCCTAATTATTATAAATACGAATGTCCGCTTATTTGTTTGTTTGTAACGTCTTCACGCTTTAACTACTCAACCGATCGTTATAAAATTTTGCACATACATTGCCAGGGATTCAGAATAGTACATAGAGTACCTTTCAACCCGAGAAAGATACTACTCCTGAGGGATAGAAAAATAACTTTTAGACCTACAACCTACTTACTTTTACACCTACGGCCACTTGATAAAAATAAATTGCATTTGAATTATAGCTAAATAATACAAACCTAATATTTAGTTTTAATTGCGAATGGCAATGCACACGTTAACGCGAGCAAAGCTGCGGGCATGTAGTTACACATAGTTTACTGATTGTACAGAATTCATTTTCCAATATGGCCACCCTACACCAGCGCTCTCCCCAGCGGGATGTTATTTTGTTGTCGTCTGCCCATAATTGCGAGTTCATTGGGTATTTATCCTTCGTTACTTCCTAAGTAGGCTTTGAGAAGCTTATTTATTTTGAGGATTTCTTATTTTGTGGCCATTTCTGTAAGTCGTTCTTTTTTGTAAAAGCCTTTGCTAAGTATGTTCTTTTAAATCATAGAATTATAATACGTATTTAAAGTCATTATTAGAGCGAAATCGTTTTTGATCGAAGACCGTTTTCTAGTCAAAGCCGAAATAGCTTAATTATTTAGCTTTCTACCTTTTGTCGAAGCCGAAGCCGAAGTTTTAAAAACTTTTAACAATCCTCATTGGTTTAAAATTAATAATATCAAGATATTCACTTGTAACCGATTTCAAAAAGGAGGAGGTTAATTTGTCTGTATTTTTTATGGAACTTAAAATTCAGGATTGATTTGGAATTAGGTAACTATTTTGCAATATGGCAAAGATAATATTCTGAAAAAGCGTGAATTTACACAATTGGGGTGTCAATCCCACAACAATATGTGCATTGTTGAGGTTCTAGCTTCATTGCGATTTTGCGCATTCGTTAAAGCTCATTCAATAGACCGGCTACGGCTAAAACTTGAACCAGTATTGAGAGAAACTGAAGGCCTTTTTTGGATTTATTCGTCAAGGGTAAACGAAGAAGCTTTAGTCGGATACTCAAGTGAGGACTAAGTTGGAATCCTACACCCTTTAAACAAATACAGCAGCAGATAACACTGTTGATAAGAAGAAATATAAGTGGCGGTAGTGCCTCATGAGTCAAAATCAAAATTATATTATTCAAAGTTTTAACAGATTTTTTTGAACGCCAATTAAAAACTGCTATTTTTAAAAGTCGATTCACAAATTCCACAATTTTTGAGATTATATAATGTTCATTGAATTCTCCCTGTGAATAAGATCTCGCGTAAGCCGTCGACAACATAATTACCACGCAAGTGGATTACCGACGCGCGTAATTGACTTTAGTTAAATGACTTCATGTTAAATGTGATTATGAATGGTTGGAACTTTATTATATTTGTCGTATTTTTTATCTTTTTTTAGCTAACGAGCATGCAGTCCACCTAATGGTACGTAGCCCCTGCCGCCCATGGACATCTGTAATCAACCCCAGATAAGATCACAGTCCTATTTAGAGTCGACCACGTTGCTACCCGTGAGGACTAAGCTGAAACACCTCGAATAATTACGTCTCCCTTACCACACCCTTCAGACCAGAACATAGCAGCACTACACTGCTGTTATAAAGCAGAAATAGGTGTATGCCTTACGGTGGTGCCGTGATGGTGCATTCCAACTTAGTTTTCTGCGGTAGCAACGCATCCGTAGCCGACCTCAGGTAGGACTGTGATCGTAACTGGTGTTGATTACAGATGTCCATGGGCGGCAGTGGCCACTTACTATCGTGTCAACTGCATGCACGTTTTCTACCTCGATCATCCTCATCATCGATCTCCGTCTGACACAGTCAGGTAAAAAAAAAAAATATGCGAAGCTTAAACGTTCACAGTTCATTTTTGTACACACACAGTATGAACAATGGAATTTCGGAGGCGCTCGGTCGCGTACTAATTAAAAACGTGTCAAAGGGAACTGAATTCGTTTTTTGTAAGGTTTATAATGGAAAATCCTTCGTTTTGAAGCTTTATTGAAAGTTGAAATTTAATTTAGCGCTAATAGTCTAAGAGTCGGCGAAATGTTTTAACTTAACATAGCATAAGGTAGAAATCTATACTATTCTATTCTATGTTTCATATATTACTCACTCTACGAGTATACTTGTATTAGCTTATTATGTAGCTTATTTGAGGATACCCTTAATCTATTATTTACTATTTTTATCTATTGCTATCTAATAGGTTAGCGAGAAAGAAATCTCATCGAGCTCCAACAGTTTTTCAAAATAAAAAAATGTACATTTTTTTATGAACGAAGTAGCAAACGAGCATGCAGTCCACCTAATTGTACGTGGATGTCTGTAATCAACCCCAGATAAGATCAAGGTTCTACCTGAGGTTGACCAGATGCGTTGCTAGCCCTGGGGTCTGAGCTGGAACGCCTCGGATAAGTATGTCTCCCTTACCACACCCTTCAGACCAGAACATATCAGTGCTTAACACTGCTGTTATAAGGCAGAAATAGGTATGGTAGTGGTGGCGCCGGAGTCGAACTACAAAGAGTGCTACCACCTTAGGAAGTACTTATTAGTTCGCAGTAGGTTTGACGTATGTACTTTATAGAGTGTTATTTCTTCATATAGTTGTTAATGTATAACAATGTAGATTTTTTGATTCTATATTTTATCGCTATAGTTGCAGTATACAAGAATAATTAAAGTAAAAAGCTGATTTTCTCATTTAAAATGTATTAGCCTAGTGTACATAATACTGCAGTTAATAGATTAAGATCCAGTTGTAACTGAAGACGGCAAAAAGTTAATTAGCAGGTACCGTCACTTAATTAAATCCGTTCGGAGCAGAAGGAAGGAACGTAATCCAATATTTTCATGTCGACAGTTTTATTTCTGTGTCAGACTTATTTTTGTAAGATATCAAAAAAAACTTTATTTAATTGTATGTAGGTAGGTACCAAAATAGTTTAAAAAAGACGCTTAAAGACGCTTTCGACACTCATAGCCCCACAGTGGGATTTCTCCTGTGTCGTGGGTGTCATGGACACACAAAGACGAGTACACAAACATCCAGACCCAGAACAGAAATCTTAATTCATCATTCAGATATCTGTCTGGCCGGGAATCTAACCCGGGACCCACGGCACGGCAGACCAGTATGGTGACCGCTCCGCCACGGGGGTCGTCCAATTTTTGGATTGAAATGTTACCACGCCAGCTTTTACAAATTTACCTATTTTGAAATGAAAGTTTTATCTGAATCAATTTGTTACCTTTATAATTACTGAAAACTTAACCAAATTTGCACCAGATTATTTTTTCTTAAAAAAATCTTCAAAAGAGAACTTACGAGTTACATACTCGTAAATTCATATACCTTAAAAATATTTCTTTCTCAATCGGTTTAGTTCAGTAATAAAGAGTTTTTAACTCCAAACTCTACTTAATTACTTTTTATAATAATAATGATGAGCAGATACACGTTTCACATAACATTTTTATAATGAACATAATAATAATCAGATACACGTGTCTATATATATTATTATCTTTCCGCCACATATTGTTACTCATATTATTCAATAAATTAAGTATATAAACGCCAGCATTACAAGCTCAAAAAGCTCCATTTCCTCGCGGAAGCTCATTCCAGTGAGCGCACATTGTTCACTACGTTAGGACGTGCACGCGATGTGGACACCATCTTGCAGCTTATACTGAGACATTCCTGATCATGTTTCATTATTTTCTTATAAATATATATATGTATTATATTTTTTCATCTGCTCATCTGCTCATCTGATGGACACTGTCAACTTTTTAACGGTGAATGGAAACATCGCAAATCTACGTGTTAAAAGGTTCTAGCTGTTTAACGTTTCACATGTGAGTAAAATCTATTGCACTCCATTTAGTCAGCGCGGTGAACTATAGTCTTGAACCTTCTCACTCTGAGAGGAGACTCGGCCCAAGCTGTGGGACATTATTTAATGATAACAACGCTTCTCTAGAGACCGAGAGAACAAATGATGCAGACGGGTAGTTAATGAATTTATTGTAAAAGACAATAATTGAACAGTAGTAAATGATCTAAAGTAACACAACTTTTTGATGTCCTAATTGGGCTTGCTTTCTCTTTTATTGCGTGTGGTAAGGTACAGGCGGTAGGATGTCTCGAAATAATCAACTCAGCCTTTCAAAATAAAACTAAAGTAAAATAAGAAATTGCTACAAACCGACTCAAGAATCGCGCTCACGCTATCCTCTACTTGTATAAATATACGTTCCGCCATTCCGGATTATCCGTCACACATGCGGTACACATGTGCACCCTACATGACCCACTTGCGCTTTACTTGCTGCGCCGTCATGATTCAATAGCTGTCACCAACACTGTCGCACTTACGCGACACTTATGTTACAGAAGTTGCAAACCGACCAGCTCATTTAACTAGATGTGTAACTCATATGTAGATCCTTGTGATTACAGTAGAAAACAATACCTCTACTATTTCCACCTTAGTTTAAAGTGGTAAAACCACAGACATTAGTGTTTAAGGGAGACATACTTATCTGAGGCGTTCCAGCTGAGTCTTCAGCAGCGCATTTGTGGTCAGTGGCGTTGGTTATAGATGTCCATGGGCGGCAGTGGCCACTTACCATCAGGTGGTCTGCATGCTCGTTTTTTGTTTGCTACTGCTATAATTATTATCCATACAAATAAATAAAATAGAAGTGTCTGTTTGTGATTGAACATTTTTTACTCAATACACATGAAATGCATATACGACACTTATAACGAAAATGAAATTTAAAAAATCAGTCTGTCTGTCTATCTGTAGGCTGAAGTAATCTTCTAAACGGTTGGACCGATTTTGACGGGACTTTCACTGAAAGATAGAGTACTATGAGAGTAGACTATGAGTGTGAAGCGTTATTTATTATTAAAAAAAATATGTATGCGTTTTTACTATTTTAACGCGGGTGAAACCGCGGTTATCAGTTAGAAAATACTAATTATGATGATATTAAACAGAAACCCTCTATATCTGTATCGTCTCACGAAACCCAGTTATATAAGTCTTATTAAAGTTAACATGTGTCGCTTTCAGGACCAAGTTGGAATATCCAGTAAGTCTGCTACAAACACTTAAAGAAGAACCCAGGAGTGCTTCACCGTACAACTCAGAAAAATATCAACTTAGCGGTAAAATCACAAACAGTTCTTGGCTAAAGTTATTTTCTATTCCAAATTGATAATGACGATGTTACATATATTTATTGTAAAACGTTAATAATGTATTTTTGTGCATATGAATATACATAGAGACAGAGGCCTTTTTTGTTAATGAGGGGGAAACCTTCAAAAGGTACCCAACGCCCTGGGAGCGACGCCGGGTTATGTCGGATTTTACCGCACTAAAACCTAAGGAGAACTCTACGGTCTCAGCAAGGAACACCAGTCGGAGTCCTCTGAGCGCGTTGCCCCATCGGGTTCAGCTCGGGCGAGCGCTGCTTTCGCCGCACCGTCAGGTGCACGACGATATGCCACCACACCTACCACTGTCTTTCCCGGGGCCGCTGGATGGACGGTTCGAGCTCCCACTCTAGCCCCCTTTTATTCGTCTCTTACAACAGGCAGGGGATACTGTAGCCTTATTCTGGTCCCGGAACTACAGGGACAAGAGACCAAGGCCTATATGTTCTTTTATATATAAATGAAGTAGCATACGAACACGTAGTTCACCTATTAGTAAATGGTCCATACCGCCCATGGACATCCAACCAACTTCAAGTTTTGTCTGATCCCAATTACAAATACGTTGCTACTCCTGAGGTAAATAAAGTAGGTATAAAGTAGATAGATATATCATTCCTAACAAAAAAATGAGGCCATTTTTAAAATGGTCGGGCTATAAAAGTGATTATGTGAGGGTAAATATACAAAGGTGCTGACATGAAACCACGCTAGTTTTCTGTAAGTGTGTGCGTATAAATACATGAAAGTAGCGTGTTTTTTTGGCTACACTCAAATACAAGGCGGTGAGTAATCTACCTATTTTATTTATCTGAGTTTATACCACATATTCGCCTTTAATCAACTATTGTTCTGTAATAAGAGTGATATGGTGACAGAAACCAGACGTAACTTAAAACCGAGGTTGTATAACTGTTGCTACTTGGTTTGCTAGTGAATGTAGCCAGCGGTGTTGGCAGTCGCCTCGACATCCGATCGATTCGGCGAGTCGACTCTTATACAATGCTCGAACAGACACATTTGTCTTTAAGTTGGTGCGTTGAGTTGTAATGTGCTGGTATTTTTAATAGAGAGATCTGGATGTCTTTTGAGTAAGAAGCTTACCTCCCTCACTCCTGCCTAAGAAAAGCAGCGTTAAGCGCTGCTGTGTTCTGGTTTAAAGGCCGTGGTAAGAGAGACATCTGGGGTATTTCTTCAAAGTTTTTCTTTCACCTTCAAAAAAAATACGCGTCGAATAGATAACCTCTCGTCCTTAGGGAAGTCGGTTAAAAGGTAAGGAATAACTTGCTCATTTAAAAAACAAACTGAAACGTATTCAGAGTTTAAACTCTGGAACTTCAGTGAGAGTTTGAGATTACCCAAAATTTTGAAGATTTAAATATTTAAAAAATAAATTTAGATTGAATAAATAGCTATAAGATTGTTTTACTGTTATAAAATCTGTATCATTACGTAACTGTACCTACTTATAGGAAATTTTTATCATACACAAGGATAGATGATAAGGTGAATGGAAAATCCGATCTTGATACGGTATTATATAAAAGTTGCCTAAATTTCACAGTTTAACTTACATGTTCGATGTATTTGTTGATTTACATGATTTGATTTTCCACGCAGCCCACCTGATTGTATATCGTCACTTTAACCCTAAACCTATGCATATCTTGCACCAATTCTATAGAAGACTGCCAGAAACAGCTGTGAATAACGGTAACTGCCACAAAATAAAAATAGTTGACAAAGAACCTCGCTAGGGCGTTCAACTACCTGGTCGGCAAAATATTGCCACAGAAAGGTAAAACACAAAAGGTTCTTGCGCCTCTTTAATTTGACGGCGAAAAAAAAGGTCAGTTAGAAAAAAAGTCGCCAGATGTAAATTGTATTACTAGAATTCGCCCTCTAAAATCCTACTAAATGTAATTCCGGTTAGGGTATGCCCATTATGCTAGAACTGTAGTTCCGAAGTTGATCACAGATGCGCTGCCTGATATGATTATCAAATTACTAATTATATAGGTAGGTATCAGTCACCTAAAAGGAGGTTCCGGGATTGTGGGTGGCTAGAATGGGAGTTCTTACTGTCGGATGGCGTTCTTTGCTGATACAGCGGAGTCCTCTACGCAGCGCCGAGGACAGCCATCGAGGGGTTTCAGTGCGGTAAAAGTCCCATATAACCCGGCGTCGCTCTCAAGACGTCGGGTACCTTTTGAAGGTAAACAAAAAAGGGTACATCAGTCACAAAACAAGAACACAGCATCGTTTAACACTGCTGTAATTAGGCAAAAATAGACGTGGCCGTGAGGCCTTCAGACTCCACAGTCGAACTATTACTTTGCCTTTTATCATTTTTTTATATAATGGGAGTAGCAAACGAGCATATAGTCCACCTAATGGTAAGTGGCAACTGCCGCTCATGGACATCTGTAATCAACCCCAAATAAGATTAAGGTCCTATCTGAGGTTGACCACAGATGCGTTGCTACCTAGGACTGAGCTGGAACGCCTCGGATAAGTGTCTCCCTAACCACACCCTTCAGACCAGAACACAGCAGTGCTTAACACTGCTGTTATAAGGCAGAAATAGGCGTGCCGGTGGTGATATTTTGCATTGCAAAGGGTTCTGCCACTTTCTGTATATTTCAGTCACAATATTCAGCATTCAAGGCGCATCAGTCGGTACATCGCTCAATATAAATCGTTACATAATTGTGTAACGTTCAGCGCCTCTCAAGGTTGAATTGTACAGCATTATTCGTATATCACTGAATAATCTCTTCTAGTGGCTTGTTGAAGTGTTTAAATTAAAAAAAAAGACACTTTCTACGCTCGTAGCCTCACAGTTCGTGTTCCTGTGTCGTGGGTGCCATGGACACAAAGACAAAAACACCCAGATGTCTGGTTGGGTTAAAACCAGGTCTCACAGCGCGCCAGACCGGTACAGTCAAAATGTTTTGTCTCTCTGTTTGGCTGAGCTAATTTTCTAAACGGCTGGACCGATATTGACGGAACTTTCATTGAAAGATAGCTGAAGGTTTAAGGCGTAACATAGGCTACTATAATTTTTTAAAAAAGCATTAGGGCGCAATCCACGCATGTGGGCCTCCTCGCGGGAGAGCGGGATTTCAATTAAGTTTAAATATGTATTCCTTATTTTTCAAACATTTGTTTCTTGAGTGAAAAACAAAACTGAAACACAATGCGGTTATGCATAATCGTCTACGAACGAAT
>DWPV01008341.1:0-10081 GCA_018251915.1 Urbanus proteus proteus
CGGAACAAATTATGAATTATATTTAATTTGGTAGAACAAATATAGAACTAATTATGTAGTGCTTTGGTTAAGCAGTACGACATGGTCAATCGCTGGGTGGAGACACACGAGGGTTACAATTTGCAGCGAAATCTCGTAACTTTTAAAATCGGATGCATACTTCTGTTTTTCTCTTATACTTGTTACTGAGGCTGGAGAAAAGTGAACGATGCTTGAAGTAAAAGATTCGTGGCCCTCGGGTATGAAAACCCTGTGTAATTGTTTTCGTATTTAGCACTCTGTAAGTCAGAACAATAGTTTTTGAACCCTTGTGGTTCCATTCCACACCAATTCTACCTAATAACGGCAAGTTAATAACGGCAGTGTTAAGCGCCACTGTGGTCTATATAGCTTGAAGGCTGTGGTAAGGGACACATACTTATTCGAGGCGTTCCAACTTAGTCCTCAAGGGTAGCAACGCAACTGTGGCTGACCTCAGGTAGGAGTGTTATCTTATCTTTACAGATTACAGATGACCATGGGCGGCAGTGGCCACTTACCATCAGGTTTACTATATTCTCGTGTACTACTTGGATCAAATAATAAATGAAAAATGTTTATTCCACTTACACTTTCACGTTTTACTCTATGATACCATACTGTGATAGAATATATTTAGTATTAGCATTGCACCCGTTCGATGCCGGGGCGGGTCGCTAGTATTATATAAAACAAAACGGTTATGATCGAACCGTTCTCTGACCATTAATTAACAGACGAATCATGTTTGTCTTACTAGTGTTAATATAACTTCTCGAAGTATCAATTGGTAGATATAACACATAAGTAAACATCCATGAAGGTATGAAGTAATAAGCCCTCTATATTCAGAACTTGTACTAACTTCGGTTAGTTATATCTTGGGAATTTATCGATACAACAAACTTCCGAACCAACAATTTGGGTACTGGAATTTGATTGTATGTCATACGATATACTTATATTATCAATACTAAAATTATTATTATTGTTTTTATAAGTGTACTAGCTGATCCTCGCGGTTTCACCCGCGTTTGAAAAGTAAGAAAGAATACATATTTAAACATAAATGTGACCCCGCTCTGCCGCGACGGCGCGCACGCTAATGACTTTTACAAATATTAAAGGAGTCTATGTTACGCCTCAGACCTTCAGCTATCTTCCAGTGAAAGTCCCGTTTAAATCAGTCCAGACGTTTAGAATATTAGCTCAGCTAAGCAGACAGACAGACAAAAAAATAATAATTGCATTTTCGTTATAGGTATTCTGTATACTATCATATGCATTGAGTAAAAAATGTTATTTAGAAATCATAAACAGACACTTCAATTTTATTTATTGTATAGACTATAGAAGTATAGATAGATATTTTACTTATAATTTTCGTATTTTCTGATTACCCACATACCCACGTAGAAATTATCAGTGAACGTACCACATATAACGTTAGGTAAACTATTATTTCTCCATTTCAAATTGTTTAAGTTAGTATACAAATACCTATAATATGCACAAGAAATGAGTATAGGAATAATTTATTCACCTGTATTATTCACAAAAGGCGATACAACCGAGGCGGGCAATACCACGCTATTCTAGAGCGTTTATTTTGCATACAAATAAGCTATTCTAGAGAAAATCTAGTCTAGACGTAGACCTAAGCTAGTTGGAAAAATCTCATTTAACATGACTCTCATTTGACGTGTACAAGACAGCAAAGACTAAATAATTAAGTACTTGTTTGCAAAATGCGAAAAAAGTGGTTTATTTTTGCTTGTATTAGCTTTTTAGCATACTGCGTCTACAGGAGGGTAATATTTTTAAGCGTATGTATGTAGGTACATATATTTATTTCTTTAGGAACCTCTACAGCCCAAACGGCTTGACGGATTTTGACAGAACAGAAACCGCGGGTATCAGTTAGTACCCGCGGTTTCATTCGCGTTAAAAAAGTAAAAATGCGAATATATTTAAAATAAGCGATACCCGTATCTCCCGCGACAGCGCGCGCATGCGCGTGGAGTGCGCGCTTATGGTTGTTTTTTTCAAATTTAAGGTAGCTTATGTTACCTGATATATGATATGATATATGATACCTATAACGAAAATGCTATTCAATTTTTTTTTGTCTGTCTGTCTGTTTGGCTGAGCTAATCTTCTAAACGGTTGGACCGATTTTGACGGGACTTTCTTTGGAAGGTAGCTGAAGGTCTAAGGCGTAACATAGGCTATTTTAATTTTTGAAACCATTAGCGCGCGCTCCACGCACATGTGCACGCCGTCGCGGGACAGCGGATCGACTTTCACATTTAAATATGTATTCTTTTTGACTGTTTAAACGCGGGTGAAACCGCGGGGTTCAGCTAGTATATCGTATTTATTGACACGCGTAACAGATGATTTATTTTATGTGTGGCGAAGCTTTATACCACCTTCTTAATCAATACAGCTTGACCTATTCACCTTCACGCAAACATGTATAAAACCACGTAATAAACTCTACGTATGCGTATGTAATCAATGTCAATGAATGCCTGAATATGCATGAACTTGTACGGTTCCTGTCAAAGAACGACTATTGAATAGAAATACCAAAGCATTGAGTTTACTGTTTCCTATGAAAATTCAGAATTGTTACAATAGAAATACCAGAAGCATTATAATGTATCAATTGTATTCTATGAAATTTTACAATTGTTATTATTGGATAACAGTTGTTACAGTTTGTAAAAGCGGTTATGTGTGGTATGGAAATTTTGTGCGTGGATTTACAATAACGTACTTTCCTGAATTCATCCAAATTCATTACATTCATTCCTAGTGCCTTCCTTCCTTTACGGGCAGTGGGCCTGTCCAGGACAAAACAATACAATGCAAGCAATAAATATTTTTCTCCCGCAGTCGTAATCACACTTATGACATTCAAGGGGCTCCGGTTTAATTCCCAGGAATATAAACTCTAAAAGATGGATTCAAATTTTTATTCTGCTTCAAGTGTTCGTTTTAACTAAGTGTGCGTATGACATCAAAATATACACATGTATTCTTAGAATATACTGAGTGTAAAAAGCTTTATAAATGCCACATCTACTCGTTCAATATTCTACGGCTTTTATTTTACGACGCGTTGTTACATGGTCGTTTATTAAATTACCACTCTTATCGTTAGGGAATAAAGATCTCTTTTATGTGCATCTTATTATTACAGAAGAGATAAATGGGGTACATTTACCTGAATTTCACTAATTAAGTGCTGAACCAACAATATTTAAAATACTCTGAAGGTGGTAGAGCCCTTTGTGGTTCGACTCGGCGGCACCACCGCTACACTTATTTTTGTCTTATTGCAGCAGTGTAGCGCTACTGTGTTCTGAGTGTGGTTAGGGAGACATACTTATCCGAGGCGTTCTAACATAGTCCTCAGAGGTGCATCTGTGGCAGACCTCAGTTAGGCCTGTGCTCTTTTCTGCAGTTGATTACAGATGTCCTTGGGTGGCAGTGGCCACTAACCATCAGATGGACTGCATGCGTTTGCTACATCGATCATATAAAAAAACACTATAATTTTCACGTATGCAGTTCTGTCTGGTTGAGTTAAATAAAAATAATCATAAGTAATATTACTCCTTAAAGTTCTCAGCAACCCTGATTCAGGACTTTTTGATTCTGCATGTTTGCACCATCCGTTGGTGTTGCTTATAAGGATCAAACTCTGTGAAATAATAATAAACTCCAGGAAAACGTCCATAGAGGTCCAAGGTTAAAAAAATATTATTTGCTCATAAATTAATGTATTTTCGAAACGTTAATAAATAATGTTAATAGGCATAACCCTAATAGATTTTTTTCAGCCAATCTACTTCAGATGTTTATTTTTATATTCCAAATTTGATCTAAAATAGGTTTTATTCATTAACTGGATGAATGAGGTTAGTTAATTTTTACTTCCAATTTGGATTTTAGCATATGACTCTGAAAATATATTAACGGTATTTTCAAACAAAATACAAACAGCACTTCTATAATCGTGAAGATAAATAAATGATTTATCATATTCCATTTACCGACTATTATAAGAGATGTCCGCAAACTTATTTCCACCGCAAAACTTGTACAAAACGAAGCCATTACCGCGCTTCCGGCATAAAATGGCCGTAAACGGAACTAGTGAGGTTGTTGACCTCTGGGGAATAATATACTAAGGCACATTCACCTAATGGATAAGATTTATACTTTAGATAGTATCTTTTTATAGGAAATAGCAAACGAGCATGCAGCATTGTAAGTTGTCACTGCCGCCCATGGTAATTTATAATCAACCCTAAATTGATAACAGTCCTACTTATGGTCGACCACAGATGCGTTGCTGCCTCTGAGGAATAAGTTGAAACGTCTTGAATAAGTACATATCCTCCCTTACCACAGTTCCTGGGCCAGAATACAGCAGCTCTAAAAATTGCTGTTATAAGGTGGAAATAGGTATGGCGGTGGTACCACCGGAGTCAACAATTATAAAACTCGTTAGTCTAAGGTTTTCGAACTTTCAAAGAATCCACCTAGATTATCCTTTCTTATGCTTGTTTCATGATAAATTGCCGAAACAAAATAAAAGGCTGTAATGATGATTCTCAGATTATTTTCTATTATCGTTGTTAAAAGTGCTTAAAGGTCAATGATACCCTTATAACAGAAAAAACAATATTTGTGCCGCATGCCAAGTGAGGAGAGAGAGAGAGAGAGAGAGAGGTGAATAGTACCACTCCTTTATTCTTGGATGTCGTACGACTAAGGGACAAAATCCAGATTTTTTATAGATTCGAAGTAGCAAACAAGCAGGCAGTCCACCTGATGGTAAGTGGCCACTGCCACCCATAGATATTTGTAATCAACTCCAGACAATGTCAAAGTCCTATAAAATTGACCACAGATGCGTTGCTGCCCCTGAGGACTGAGTTGGAACACCTCGGATAAGTATGTCTCCCTAATCACACCCTTCGGACCAGAATACCGCAGCGCTTAACACTGCTGATATAAGGCAGAAATAGGTGTGGCGATGGTGACACCGAAATCAAATCACATAGAATTCTACCAGATAGCGTATTCCTTTGTAACGTCATGTAAGCTCACCAACACACGTGCCATGCATGGAGACTAATATCCGAATTATAGAAAAAAAATCTCATTACGTCCAGCAGATCTCAAAGGGCTAAATAATGAAAAGATGAGATTTTTTAAGGTGGTAGAACCCTTTGTAGTTCGACTCCGGTAACACCACCGCCATACCTATTTCTGCGTCAAAATAGCAGTGTTCGATGGCAGACAATAAGTTGATAAAAAATATACAAATTGTCATATTTATTCACTCATCACGCTGGGATAGTTCACACAATACTGTTAATACTTTGATGCGATGTTCTTTACATATCTTGGCACTTGTTTTTACGCAAGACCGAAATTGTTATACTTAGAACAATGGACATTTTATGCGCTGAAAGTTCAAATAAAAAATTGTTAATAATTAGAACAGGTTTTTATACTTTTTTGATTGTTGCAGGTCGGGCTTGGGAATGATACGACGGTGGAGTATGACCCCGATGACCCTGATGCGGTCACATTGCTGTCCATACTGCTTGTTGGTAAGTTACATACCCATACGTTAAATTGAGTTATTGATGACCCGCGTGGTGAAACGGTTACCATACCGGTCTGACGCCCAATGGGTCCCGGGTTCGATTCCCGGCCAGACAGACATCTAAACGACGAATTTAAATTTCTGTTCTGTGTCGGGGTGTTTGTGTATTCGTGTTTGTGTGTGTCCATGGCACTCACGACACAGGAGAAAATACATCTGTGGGTCTATGAGTGTAGAAAGCGTTCTAAGTTTTTTTTCTCTAATGAAAACTGTGTTTAAATTATGATAGACGCTTACTTTGTTAACTATGCTTATTATAGTGTCTCAGTTTGATGAACTATTACAATATAATAAATAAACTATAGTGTCTGTCTTGAAGCATAGACTATTTTCTGCTCACAGTTACACTTTTTGTCAAAAACCTTTAAAATCAATTTAAACGTTTTAAAATGCTTAAACTCAAGAGTTCTAATTTTTAGTTTTTAAAAAGAAAAGTAAGATATTTTTATGAACGATAGTAGCTGCAGTTTAAAATATTAACTTAACAACTCACACAGAAATATGATATTGTAAACTTCGTTTAGCTAATGCAAAAGATTTTCCAACGTTTATATTAAAGTTTACAAACCCTAATGTTGATTTCACTGCAATAAAGCTTAATTGCCGTCCAGATCCTAAAACATAAGCTTCGGTACCATTTAGCTTCAAAAATACGCTCAGACTGTAATAAAGGCGTGATATAAATCGTCGTTTTTACTTCAAACGTTATGACGAGGCCGAGTGGTCCAAGGGCCACATTATGATGTCTGGACCTTATGACAGCGTCATTTATATTGCTTATAAGTATATTCCGCATTGTAGGAGTATGAATGAAAGATTGAATCGGGTTAAAATTTTTGCCAAATTAAAAAGTTGGAGGTACTTGAGTATAATTAGGCGTGTCTCTTGGGTTTTGGATATGATTTAATTTTTTTTGTGCTTATATAAATCATCTATTACTTAATAAAAGAAAATACCCACAAACATATTCCTTTTGCTACTGATATTAGAAAGCACAGCTGGGAATATTCTGGTTTGCATTGTGATCTACACGAACTGCGTCATAGATTAATTTTGAGAATTATTTGCTGTTATCCAATCAAAGAAAATTCCCACAGGAATATTTCTCTCGCTGCTGATATTCGTAACCGCAGCCGGGAATATATTAGTTTGTATTCCACGAAGTACCTATATTAAAGTGCTGTAATTTAAAAGCATGCTGTATTTTTAAGAGCGCTGTAGTTTTAAACTAATGTGTATTATTATCTCATCAAAGAAAATCCCTACAGGAATATTCCTCTCGCTGCTGATATTCGTGAGCGCGGCCGGGAATATTCTGGTTTGCATCGCGATCTACACGGACCGGGGGTTGCGGCGTATTGGCAACCTGTTCCTCGCATCACTGGCCATTGCTGACATGCTGGTCGCTGCTGCTGTTATGACGTTCGCTGGAGTCAACGATTTACTTGGGTAAGTAGTTAAGTGGATAGAAGAAGAAATTTGGAAATAGGCAGAAGTTGTTAAAGAGGTTAGGTACATTAAAAGTGTTCAGACTTAAATGTACATGCATTAAGCGAGTTAGTTAAAGACCTAATGGTTCTAATTGATGTGATTGTTTCTGATCTAAAGAGATACATTAAGGTAGAGCATACATTTGAGGTGTTGTGGTTTGGGCCAATAAATAAAAAAGGAATCAAGCTATTTTTGTTGCTGCTTCAAGTGAATAGTCTATCACTCTTTTTTATAACAGTGAGGCACATAAAACAAATAAATAAGGCTTTCTACACCTGTGTGGGGCTGTCCCCACAGTAGGATTTTCTCGGTATTATCGGTGGGTCGCTCATAGAAACATACACAAAGTCCAGAAAAGAAATTTAAATTAAATTCATCATTCAGATATCTGTCTGGCCGGGAATCGAACCTGGCACCCAACGCGGGTAAGACCGGTATGGTGATCGCTTTGCCACGCAGGTCGGAAAATGATAATTTACTCCAGTATTCGTGCGGATCATCGCAGAACTGAAGCCAAAACCATGAAATATCTTCAAAATTAGTATTATAATGTGTCCCTATGACGCAAGCCACAGCTAGTAATATATCCATAATATGTAAAGGGAACATAAAAGCTACTTAATATTCAAGGTCTCAAGTAAAGTTACAACGTTGGGGTTATTAATGCCCTTATAAACCCACTGAATAACCCAGAAGTGCACTTCAACTTTGTTTCAATCATGGGATCCCTTAAAACAAATTAAAAGGGGCTGTAATTCGAATTATACTTCGAGTAGTCTTATAATTTGGATTCCGTACTTAAAGGTTAAAAACGGGATTTAATTATGCCGCTCGATTTCTTGAACCGGAATTTATAAATGCTTGAAAGTTAAATGTGTGTACTCCAATGGCCGCTATGACTACAAATATATCTGCGTTGGAGCAGATAGTTATACTTCTGTAACTTAGCTCCTGTCTTAAGTCAATCACATCAATCGCGTTATTATTCTTGAGAACTAAGAAGGTCACATCACTATAAATAAGCCGACAACCACCTTTTCCAACAAAGAGAACTGATTTACTCTAGAAATAGGTGTGGCTGTGGTACTTTTGTCAAATCGTTTTTCTACCACATCACCACATAGTATAAAATAAAGTCGCTTTTTCTGTCCCTATATCCCTATGTATGCTTAAATCTTTAAAACAACGCAACGGATTTTGATGCGGTTTTTTTAATAGATAGAATGATTGAAGAGGAAGGTTTATATGTATAATAACATCAGTTTTTCTGTAGTATATTTAGTTATTGCACCCGTGCGAAGCCGGGGCGGGCCGCTAGTGCCAAATAAAAAAAATCTGGCATAGTGTTATCATTATTATGTATTTGTTCAAGGTACTGGGTGTTTGGAGAACAATTCTGCGATACATGGGTAGCCTGTGACGTCATGTGCTCCACGGCGTCCATACTCAACCTCTGTGCCATATCCCTGGACCGGTACATACACATTAAGGACCCTTTAAGGTAAGGCAGTACAAGAAAGTGTCGTGGCACTTCGAATTTTATCAGGTCGTGGAACCCTTTGAGTCAGGCGGCTAAATCTCTACATCTTTTCAACCTACTTTCACAGGTGTGGTAAGGAAGACACACTTATGCGAGGCGTTCTAACTTAGTCCTCGAAGATAGCAATGCATCTATGGTCGACTTCGGGTAGGACTGTTATCTTATCTGGACTTGATCACAAGAATCCAAGGGCGGCAGAGGCCACTTACCACCAAGCGGGCTGCATGGTAGTTTGCTTCATCCACAACATAAAACAACTTTTCCAAAACATACTTCTCAGCGGTAGCAACCAACCGATGGCCGACCTTAGGTAGGAATCTTATTTTACCTGAGCTTGATCACATGAATTTACTAATTGAAGATCATTCGTTATTATGCCAACAGCTTCACTAAATATACCCATTTGATGTGAACATAAATTAAATTATATTCAACTAAGCTACAAGTAAGAAATTCGCACAATATTAGTGGGTTTAAAATCATAATCTGTTTAAATCTTTCACTTTAAATGATATTTGACAATTAGGCAAACATTTTTCGTATTTACAAATGAAAGAGAAACTTAGGTGATTATAACTCGAGTCGTGTCTCCAAAACTTTAAGCTCAGAAATAATTAATCATTAAAATTTGACATTTATTCCCCTCAGTTTACATTTTAAAATGAATTTGTTTTGTAAATAAATTTGAATGAATCATAACTCGCGTTAAATAAAAACATTGTAACTTTATTAAGGCGTCGTAAATGTTTATTTAAATTTCTTTGTGAATATATTATTCTAGTGTAGAATCATAGTATGCTATTAATTATTATACTAGGTTACGCCTGTGACTTAGCTTGCGTGGATTAATTACGAATTAAATATGTAGATTAAAGGTAGTAGAACCCTTGTGGGGCGACTCCGGCGGCACCACCGCCACACCTATTTCTACCTTATAACGGCAGTGTTAAGCTTCTGTGTTCTGGATTGAAGAGTGTGGTGAGGGAGACATACTTATCCGAGACGTTCTAACTTAGTCTTTAGGGGTAAGCTTCTTATCTGTGATTAATAACAAGTGTACATGAGCTGGTCAGCCTCAGGTAACACACTGTTCTTATCTGTAATCACAGATACAAGTGACCATTGGCAGCTGTGGCCATCTACCATCAGGTGACTGCATGCTCGTATGCTACTGCCATGTTATAAAATAGAAAAATAGTCGTAAGTGACAGTAAAATGGATTAAAGTTAGCATCCAACATGTATCATACATACCATCCACGCGTATCGCTCCAAAATGGAACATAATCTGAGTAAGTTGTATTACATGACGAGGATTTGAAGGAGCGAAGGTTTTGTGGT
>DWPV01008342.1:0-10081 GCA_018251915.1 Urbanus proteus proteus
GCCATTTAGAAAATAATGGACCCTGAAATGAAAATTGTGGTAGTGTGCGATTTTTTTGCTCTCGAGTGTATTTACGTTCGTCGTAAAACGTCGGTTTGATTTGATCAGCCACTTGTACATACTTCAAAAAGCCCGGATCGAGGTCGAATCGGTATTAGATGCCCAGTATTATTCTGATCTGGACTATTACAGTTGCTACTATCAATTGCTTCGATGTTTATTCAAATCGAATCTATAATTCTAAAATTAAAGCAGTGGTTGAAAATTTGGCCTCACAATCTGGGGATCCGAGGTTCTAATCGCAATCACTGTTCTATTTGTCTTTATAAGTTACGTATTTGAAATAAATAGCAACTTGCTTTAATAGCGAAGGAACACTGACATTCAAGGTAATACATGTTTTAGAGTATACTTCAGTAGTTGAAAAAAACCTAGATGTTTGAAGTGTATCAATCCACTGTTGGCCAGCGTGGTACCAACCATAGTCCTAAAGAAGAGGTAAATAAGGTACATTAATAAGTTGGAAATAAGAACGACTTTTACGTTATAAAAATATAAGAAGAGGTAAGCTGAAATACTAAAATTGCTTGAGCAAGCTACGTCTATTTCAGTATAACTAATATTATTTTATCTCTTTATCTAAAATGTTTTTTTATTTGTTGGACTATAAATATTTGTACAAAAAAATGCAATTTAAGAATATTAAGAAAAATTCAATAAAACAACACATGTGCCGATAAAATGCAATCTATAAATCAAATTAAGCTTATCATCAGCTACCCTATCATTTTCATTCAAGCCATCATTAATAGCTAATGAAAAATAACACAGCAGCTTTTCAAAATGGGGCCAAATTATTATTGTTCAACTTTTATGGATGATGCTTAAAGTAATATTGATTTCCTTCCAGGAACCTTCGACGATATTAAAAGATCATTATCAAGTTTATTGACCATAACGTGCAACGAAATAAAAATAATGCTTGTGCATAAATTTGAATTTCAAGTTCACACAAGTCTACTTATATAGGCGTAAAAACTTAAGTGTTACTCATAATCTATGTCTTACAAATTGCATCAAATTGCGCGAAAAAATCCATAGCATCCAAAGCTATTCAACTAATGAACGTAAAATAGAACTACGTAAGATTTACCTTCAAATAAGATTGACGCAATCACGTGTTTATCGCAACAAAAAAACCGAACATCATGCACAATGAAGTAACACATCCGCAGCGTAATTACCTCTAAAAACCTTCAACAAAAACAATGTCCTTCTCATTTGTCGTGTTAAAGACACAAACCCTGCGGGGGGAGGACATAAAAACGATGTGGATGACAGCACTGATGCAGAGCAAAAAGCAATAATTCCAGTTCGCATTATTGACACGTCATCTAATAGTGGTATTGCGTGTTGCGCACAAAGGAAATTATTCGTCCCGGGAGCGAGGAGCCGAAGCCTCTTATTGCCATTGTTCGAAACGTAATTCATTGCCGAATAGGCAGCCCGGACCTAGGTGAAGGTTGTTGTCTCTAAGCTCTCGGAATTGTAACCTGCCAACGTTTACTGAGAAGATAATTGGATCTCATTGCGGACTCAGATGCTATTAAGATAGTTCGTTGTTCTCTTGGCTGCTAAAAATTGTTGGGAAGTAATAAAAAAAAATACAAAATCTTTGCAATCAGGACGTAAGCAAACTAATCCATGATAATAGTATAGAGGCATTTCTGACAGTTTACAATGTTGCATATATTGTTTAAAGTTATGTGAATAAAGATAAACTGAGCAATGATCTAAAATGTCGAACAATCAATCTTTCGAATAACCATTTGTCCGTCGAACTGGTATTTCTGACTGCAAATATTGTTCTAGATACAATGTTGTTCTCTATGTTACGAAAAAGCTACAATTACTGTTATGTAAAATATTTTACGTACAGATGTAGACACATATTTCACTTATAAGTATATAATTAATTATTCAGGTCAAAGCATAAAATAAATTCATTAATATTAATATGAAATAATGACCAATCAACCAGTTACAACTTATACAGAACATGATATTGAAACGAACATATTAAGAGCTCTCAACACTGGCATTAATGAGAAAATTGTGCATCGATTTGGAACCGATCATTCAATCAATGATATGAGATCCATTACTATTGCTGACTGGTTTCACCGCGAGCGAGTAAATTATAAACAGATATTATAATCGTTTTGAAATACATAGATCATTTGAAAAATATAAGAAATATTAAAGAATTTTATTAAAGGTTTATTTCATCAGAAAAGTTAATTCTCTGTAATTTTAACTCCTTTAGCTATATATTTTCATGATTACACTTCGTCTTTTTAACACCCATCTTAAACAGGTTTTTCAAGTTTCAGATAAGTTTAAAACGCAGGAAGTTTAAAAAAATATTTCAGTTATGATGTTTAAATATGTATTTAAAAATTTTAAATATGTAATATTTCGTCTTGTACTGATAAACACATCTAAGCATATAATGCTGAATTGTTTTACTTTATGAAAATGTATTTACTTCATTTCGTCTCATGCAATAGTTATATTGTGGTAGAGAGACAATACCCTCAGTATGGATAAAGTATGTAATTCAAAATTATACCGAATATTCATATTAACATTTAAGCAAACTACATTCAGGTCAGTAATTTGGGAACGAAATTGAACCAATCAAAATATAGAGTAAATTAACCGAAGCCATCAAATCTGAATTCAGTCAACGATAATATTAATAAAACTACTATTCATTTTATATTTGGATTAAAATAAAAACTGATTTGGATAAATATAGCAACTGCAGATACTTTAAAAGAAATACTTAGGCAGACTAATTAAGACAAAACAAGAAACATACTATTTCATATACCGACCCAAATACAACATACGATCCACCAATAAAATCCAAAAACCGCTGTCGCTCCAGGAATAAGACGGTCTAATAATACATCGCACCCGGAAATTGAATAGCAGGCCTTTGTATCTAGACATTCGGTTCATTCTAAAGACGTTTCGCTCGTAGCGTTTCAACAATCTGCCGTTCGATCGCCGGCCGACAGTGATGGACGCCGGCCCAGATCGGTCGGCACGCGACACCAGCGATAGATATTTTAATGCGACCCGCCATTATACTCGTATCGACTCCTATTGCAGACTCATTCACTTGTTCATTACTATCATTATTTGTACCAGACTCCTTCGTTAAGTTTTTCCAATGATCGTCTTGTTCATTACTATCATTTTTGTACCAGACTCCTTCGTTAAGTTTTTCTGATGATCGTTTTTAATAAAATATACTGCGTCTGATTTATGGATCTCGCTAAGATGTGGTTTTAAGACTTATGGCATTATTGATTTTGATTAAAAGGCCTTCGAATGGTTTAAGATACTTAAGTTATGATTCATGAACAATTTAATCATGCTGATTGCAAATAACTAGTACTTTTTAATTTGTTTACGAAAGTTGACATATTTTTTTATCAAATCAAATAAGAATATCCTCTTGGACGTACTAATAAATACCATTATTCAGGGTCATCATTATCATAATTACCATCAATATCTCATTAGTGTCTCATTGTTAGAGAAATCAGAAATATCAGAATAAGAAGGATTCAGGTCATGGTCCATCACGGTAACCAATTTTGAATTGCCAGTCCTTATTAAAGACTTCATTTACCTTAGCGAAAGCTTTAACCTTCAAGCTTAAGATTAAAGGTTTGTTTGAACTCATGGCCAGTTGTGAGTGTTATTCAAAAGAATATAAAACATACAAAAGCGATATAACAATATAGGTTACCTCACTATTTAGACAGAAGAACAACAGCGTCCATAATGCTCATGGGCGACAGAAACAAAAATATAAATGTTTTAGACAAAAGAACAATAGCCTACATAATATTGATAGGCGACAGAAAAAGGAATATATTCGTTGTAGATTTGTCGTATCTCCCTCAGAAGTTTCTAAACACGAAATTTAACTGCTTACAAAACTTAATTTTCGATTATTTGAAATGATGTTAAGGTCACATTTATCGTCACTTTTGTCGTACTTAACCGTGTATGCTGGTAGCGATCAAGGGATAAGCTTTGAAGGTTTTGTTTTTACAAAACATACAGGAGTATTTTTGGTTTCCTTTTTTCCTTAAATATTTTGCAAACTTTTTCATTCCATTTGCCTTGTGATACATAATATATGTAAACCGTATGTTTAGGTCAACCTTGTCAGTTACGTTTTGTTTTAAGAATATCTGATGAAGCTGAAACCTTGCACATTGACGTATTCAATATTCGCAATAACAATATTGTAATCATTAAACAGAAAAAGTTTTAGTTTAAAAAGTCACTATCTTATATGTAGAAGAGCAAACTTTCAATATTTCACTTATCGTGTACGCGTAACGAAAGTTCGAATTTAGGCGTTTATTTATAATTTATCAACCATATTAAAAACAGAAATGCCCAAATCTTTTAAAATTCCCCATCAATTTCTTTTGACACCATTACAAGATGAATCACGTCGTCGTCACGTCTCATCCATCATGTTAACGACATCTGTAATTATAAACATACTAGCTTCAGTCTTGCGGTTTTGTTTATTATATTAGACATGCTGAACCCCGTGGTTTTGCATAAAAAATAGGTACAGGCATTTAAATATTAATAATACCCAGCTCTTCCAGCAATCGTTGCGCGTGGAGCACGCGCTATAATGCTTTTAGAAACGAAAGTAACCTATGATACAGTATGATACGCCTTAGGACTTTAGCTGTCTTCCAGTGAAAGTCCCGTCATAATCAGTTCAGCCGTTTAGAAGATTACTTCAGACAAACAGGCAGACAAAAATTTCAAGTTGTCAATACAAACAAATAATAAAATTTTACTTATTTGTATAGATTCCCAGATTACAACAAACCCTACGAGAGAACTTTGCTAAAACACTGTCAGCGAATTTTAAATGGGCCAGCGCCCGCATTCCACAACGTTTTATTCAACTACTGTGCTTTATACTGACTGGAATCGCGACATACCTTTGTCCATCGCATATGCATTTTACATTCAGTATTTTTTCGCTTTTTTGTCTTTAACTGTATGATCAAATAACATTTGTGAAAAAATATATTCAATGTAATATAATGTTAACATTATTTATTATACAAATAAAAGTACACCACTTAATTTTCTTTGGATTTTTAGGAAAAAAAATTCTTGGAACTTTGCCTACGCATTAAAAGATTAATATATACTTACTTATTTGTAAATAAGTATAGCAAAGAAAATCTTTAGTTACTGTATATCGTCTGTAAAGTTTATAATTGTTGCAAATTAATTGACTTTATAATTTTTACTACTTAATAATAATAGTACATTTTTGTCGCTGAAATATGAAAAAAATGTGTAATACACAAATTTATCAATAAATTCAATAACATAGTGTTATTATTGTCACGAATAACGTATCATTATTGAAAGCAATAAAAGACATACGAGTAAGTATAAGAATAATATTACGGAATATGATAATAAGATCATAAAATAAATAATTATCCATTCCACGTCGCTTCATGCTCGATAAATTTTAATATCTCTTTAACAAACTCTAACGACTACTCGTAAATTTAAATCTCATCATTCGTCCATAAATGAAAAATGTTATAAGGCACAGGCTTTCAGAGTCGCTTCAGATGACTTGTCATTTTTATTTCCACCGCGCCACAATCCTGCTAATTCATTCCTTTCGTTGCGTGATATCAAAAAAATTTTCCACGGCATTGCCGGTATGAATACAGACATAATGCAACTGGAAGGGCCGTGTCTATTCACGGGGCGTGACTATGTTATTTTTACGTTCCCAATAATAGAATTCGGACTCTTGACAAGAGGTTTCGTCACATTTTCGTAACCGTCATTCCCATTATTAGATCTAGGTGTGATGACCGCTTTATCTGTGGATACTATTTTAAATATTACATTTACTAAAAATATTGTTATCATACTATCGTTATAAATACCCCTATAAATTATTTCTGATACTAATGATAATTCAGGAAATGTTTTACAACAATAGTCGATAACAATTGTTTATCAAATTTTAAGCCGATAAATGACACCCATATTTAATCTTGCCATTTCATGTAATCCTTTATTACTCCTTGCATCTTTCAGTTACGTCTGAATTGAGTTAAAGTTTATAATATTACTTCAAAGCTTGTTTAACATTATTTAGATCGTTATTTGCTTACGAACATACTAATAATGCGATGTATATTAACTATTAGCGTCGTTACAGCCTGTTTAATCAGTTTATGATCAAACATAAGCATCGTCAGTAACGTTTTAACTATCACCAGATGTTCTCGTTTCCGTGTCAAACGATTTGCGTCGAAACGATATCTTTACTGTACTACTTTGCGTTCAATGAATGCATGTACAAACTCGCATCTAATATTGTGCAACTGTCGTAATAGTAACATAAATTTATTTCCCTATTTCTACGAGCAATTTGAAATTGAACGCTCTTGATTTATTTGCATCCGTTCTGTCGTATCGAATGAATTTATAACAGCGATGCGCTTTTATCTCGCATATTACTTACACATTTTCCGACACAAATCCTTTTAGCATTTAGATCCAAATGTACGAATCGATTGTATGACTTTGCTTTGCCATTTGACATTTTTGACCATTATGGAAATACGATATTTGATGAATGGGCCACTTGAGCGTACATGAAACCGTACGTTAATCTCTGTCATTTCTAACGTATTGAGAGTTTTCGAATTTGCTTATAACATGTTATTTTACGACCTGTTAGTGAATTTTAATGAAAACTGAACAAAATCATATTTTCAAATGTGAAAACATCGAAAATTGCTAAAATTAACTAAATCTTTTTAGTAATCATTTCGAATCTGTTGCGATTGACATACAACATGCCTTCAGGTTTTATATAGGCTATCAAGAAATTAAGCACAAAAGTACTATTTTTTTTACAAATCCCTAAGCCAAGATAAAAGAGCGAGACTCACTAAGATATTAAGGACAGACGCACATAAAACCGCCATCACTCTTCCAGTCGGTCTAACTCTACAGGGTGGGCATTTTGCGACATCCCACTATTTGGGTCAGTGGCGCACTGACGCCACTGATGACACAGGGTGCGTTTTATTGTTCAACTTGTTTTTTACATAATGCATAGTAACATTTTCTTTTTTGTTGTTGTCTTTAAAATATTATCTTTAACGTAAACATTTTTTGATTTTATCGCCTTCAGATTTGGAATGGAAAATATCCGCATTTCAATTCTAGTAGTTAAGGTTTTTTCGTGTCATGAAAAAGTTTAAAATCAATACAAAAGTAGTAATCTACTTATATTTGTTGACTATACAATAAGTGATTTAAGGAAAGATTTGAAAGAAAACATCCTTTCTCTCTGATACGTGAAATAGATCGATTTACAAACATTTTAGTGCAAGTTTAGTATTTGTGCACCTGCGTTTTTCCTTTGTTTCCAACAAAGTTGTTTAACAAAGTTCGATAAGATTGAAACAAATATAAAATAGAAACATAAACGCTGTAACAAAGTATACAACCCATTGTTCCATTAAGGATTTCTCAGACTTTTTATCAGCTTAGTAGGTAATAAACAAAAAAACATCAAGCAATTCATACCGGAGTTGCATGATGGATATTTTTGGGATAATCAGTTTTGGTTATCCTAAAAAAAACTCAATGAAAGCGGGACATAGGTAGTAACACACGTTTATTAATGAACTGAAACGTGTCCATATAAACACACAATTAGTCTTGGTCGAATGGCATTTCAAATTCAATCCTCGGCTAGATAGATCTCAAAATATTTCCCAGTAGGTGATAAGGTGATTTGTATTAAAAATATGTTACCTTATCTTATAAATTATTTCTATATATTTCATTGATTCTAAAACCAATTTACGTGTCTCTTTCAATCATTTTCAACTTACGATAGACCAAAAAGCGCGCCACATAAATCAACGACATATATTACCAAACGTCTCAGCCGTAAGATTTATTCTCTTCAACCGACCAAAAATAACGCAAAACGAATACGCGTTACAGACATGTGAATATCTAGACGAGTGTGAAATTTCCTAGAGTTTAAAAAAAGACGCAGATTCGGTTTCCGCTTCCTGACCGTAAAACCGGTTTAAACGGAGCACACACTAATGTGAAGTGCTTTGAGATCGTTCGCGTAACCGAGTAGCATTTACTTGGAAAGTGTTTAAACGCATTGAAAATAGTATGTTCCTATATGAACGATCTTAATCTGTGGTATTAACGCTAACAGCATATTTCTCTACCTATACTTACATCTTAGAATCATTAAGGAATTTATATTATCGCATTTTACGCCCTTCTCCAATGTAAGTTTCCCCGGAGACCAAAAGCAAAGTCAAGCACAGTGACCAAATAGATGGATGAACAGCAATGGATTTTTAAATAGGAATAGAAACAATTTGAGAATGTTTAATGTTCATATAATAACATTGAGATAAAATTTAAATGCAATTATGCACACGTATGGAGTCTCTTGCGCCGCCTCTTCTCCATAACGAATAAAACATCCGAGGCGCTGGTAAAGCTTGTGATGTTCAAAAAGTGTTCAATATGAATCAACTTTGAATAAATAAGATTGGAATTTGAACACTAAATTAGTCGTGGAAACCAACCATATACTGTTCAAGTAAAAGAATTAAATTCAAACCAGATATTTACCTAAATTATTCCTTTAGATTTTGCAGGATACGGTACCGAAAACTTCTGTGCGACGGATCACCCAATATGTCGACTACTGCGCCAAGCTGCTGTGATTTATACAAATAGAAACAAACATGTACTGGCTTTTCAACTCAATTACTGGATTCGAGCTTCGAGGAAAGGAATCCGTTAACTCAGTTACCAGCGGATCGTCGATCCAACACCAGTGGATCGCGATTCAAATCCAATCCGGTTGTTATTGCTCTCAGAAGTTCTCGGCTCGTCTCCGATTAAATTTGCAAAGTTTTTCTGGCGTCTTTTTCAAAACGCCTCGAGGAAAGTTTGGGATTTGTGAGATCTCAAGTCTGTTAACGGATTCATCAAAAGTTTTTGTTAAAGCCAGATCATCGAAATATCTTGATTGCTTTGCGGAGTGGGTACCTAACTAATACTTTATGTATACAAGGAATAAACAAATTGAAGTATCCCTCAAAATTTGAACATGGGTACTTCTAAACTTATCAATTCCATATTTGCATAATATACAATGCCAAAAGATGAGAATCGATATTTCAGCATGTTTCTGATATTTGCATATTGTTGTCACTGATATTTTAACATAACGGTTAATGATAGAAATATAGTTTAACTGGTTATATGCGAAATAATTTTATAAGGATAATCAAGGGAAGTTTAGTGTAAGGCTTGACATAATCTATTTCCACCTAAAAATGTTATTATTTCCACGTATAGGTACAGAAATATTGGTGATAATAATAAAGTGTAGCATCCCTGAGGTATAAGTTGAAATACTTGAGTTTATTAGGACAGACTTTCCGACCAAAACACAACAGTTAATACATACATACATACATATGTACATATATCAAAGACTGGCACATCTACCGCAAGCAAACCATCTCATCTAAACATCAAGTCCCCCATATTTATTTAAAAACAATGGATAATACAACAAAGCGAGTAAGTAAGTATGTTTACATTTATATTAATGTTATGAATAAAGCCAACGGCGCGTACAAGGAGCCTGGAGCCCTCATCACCGAGGAGCCTTCCCACAAACAATAACAGACGTAAACAGGAGATTAAGACAATGCTCAGTTACAAAGTCATTTCAATATTATAACTGAATGGAACCAACCGTGCACACTTGTTTTACAGACAGCGGTTTGATGGTAAGCGATGAAGAATAACTCACTGAAGATATAAAAGTAATCTCGTCTTTCTTACTAATATTATAAAGCTGAAAGTTTGTGAGGATGGATGGATGGATGGATGTTTGTTACTCTATAACTTAAGA
>DWPV01008343.1:0-10080 GCA_018251915.1 Urbanus proteus proteus
CTGTTTGTGATTTCAAAATAACAATTTTTTACTCAATGCATATGAAAGTATACACAATACCTATAACGAAAATGCAAACAACTGTTTGGCTGATGTAATCTTCTACACGGCTCAGCCGATTTTTACAGGACTTTCACTGGAAGATTTAAGGCGTAACATAGGATACTTTAAATTTTCAAAAATCTATTGTCGCGGGAGAGCGGGACAACATTTGTGATTAAATATGTTTTCGTTTTTTACTTTTTAAATGGTGGTGAAACCACGGGGATCAGCTAGTCCGAGATAAGATCACAGCCTTATCGGAGGTCGGCCACAGACGCGTTGCTACCCTTGAGGATTGAGTTGAGACACTGCTACTGAGCATGTCTCCGTTAACTTCAAATTATCAGACCAGAACAGCTGTTATTATGTAGTAACAGGTGTTGCAGTCTACCACTTCGCACTTAACCAGCACGGTGGACTAAGGCCTAAATCCATTTCACTATGAGAGGAGATTCGTGCCCAGCAGTGGGACAATAATGAGTTGACGATGAGGTGTTTTAGTTATGCTTACCAGAGTCGAATTGCAAAGAATCTACCACCTTTAGAAACTTAGTCTTGTCGTAACAAATGTATCACCAACTTCTAATAGGACTAATATTTATAAAAAATTAAAGATTTTCTCAAATTTCGCAGGGAAAGATTAAAAGAGTCAATGAAAAGACAGACGGAAGAAAATCGCCAACTGCATGAGTTGAACCAAAAGTTAATAGCTGAAAAAGCAGTTCTTAAGCTCATAATAACAGAACACTTGAAGAAATGTCCCATAGGAGATGAATTGAGTAAGTAACTTATGTATTTATTTACACACACCTATTTTTGCATTATAACAGCAGTGCAGTGCTGATGTGTTCTGGTTTGAAGGGTGTGGTAATGAAGACATACTTATCCGATGTGTTGCTACCCCTGAGGACTCAGTCCTCAGGGGTAGCAACACATCTGTCACCAACCTCAGGCAGGACTGTCATATCTGGGGTTGATTACAGATGTCCATGAGCAGCAGTGGTCACTTATCATCAGGTGGACTGCATGCTCGTTTGCTACTTTTATTATATAAAAAAATCTATCAGCTGTTTGCGTTCCACTAAAGACATAAGCCTCTAATGAGGGAGTTGCCAATAGGCCCCGCTTGTGCCATGCGTGTTGGTGTTGGCAGTGTGTGTTGATGTAACACAGGAAGACGCTGCTGCCCCACATCTGGATGTGGTCTTAGTCACCTCCTACAACATCCACGGGAAGAGAGACGTGGTTTTGAAGACCACAAAGTACTCAAAAATACTACAAATAAATTATGTGACATCGGAACATATAACTTTATTCCACGCTAAAAACACTTTTTTATCCAAATGCTCCAATTTTTTTTTCTTTTTTATTACATGTAGAAAGTACCGAAAGGTAATTTATATTAATTACAATCTAGCCCAATATAAGACTAATGAGTAATTCTACGCTAACTTAAACTGCTCAATAAGCAAATATAAAAGTAAGCGTCCACGGACACTGCCCTTTTTTGTTCTAACATATAAGGGAGTAGACATATTGTTCTTAATAATGTAACTAAATCACTATTTCCCTAACACTGCACTATGTTATATCACTAGCTCAAATGGCTTAGTCCAAATATAATGAGATGTTTTTTTTCAGGAAATATACATGAAAAATTGCAGCGTATGCAATGACGAAGCCAGACTTCTCGAATACCCAGAAATGGTATTGTTGGCTATGCACCTTGTTATGTGGGCATAAGGCCCACTTGTGGGATAAGAGCCTTGACAAACAATACACAAACCCACCTATCTTGCCATTAATCGAATTAATTGAAAATTAAATGACAAATCACAATTATTTTAAATTTTATCTGGATGAAATAAATGATGTTTTTTTAAATATAATTGTTTGTTATTTATTTGAACATAATTTATATAAATCAATATAATTGATTTTTTCATCTCTAATTTGTAGCAAAAAAAAAACTGCTTGGTTATTCCAAATGTGAATGTTTTCAAATCATTTTTATTAAAATATAATGATTTGCTATAATAAAAAATATAATAATCACTAAGATGAACATATAGATCTAGTACAGAAGTCTAAGTTTATCATTCAGATATTGGCCTAGCCGGGGATCGAACCCGGAACGCACTGCTTACCGTTTTTTACATGAAAGAAAGGGACAACTTTTCCTTTTCTGTGGTTTTTCATATGGAGTTAATTACATATGTCCATGGGCGTCACTGACCACATACATCATGTGCATGCTCGTTGGTTACTTCAATATTATAACTATGGGGGATATGAAATAAAACATATATTATAACAATATCTCTATATTTATGGCACTTTAATATTTGAAAAAAATCTGACTACTCACATTACCTCAGTATTTTTTGAAAATCATTACACGCCAATTTTATAATAGGGACGATACGATAACATCGTTATTAATTTAATAACTGTTATAAATATTACAACACCTGTTATAAATATCTACATAAATTATAACGTTATATTACACCTAATATATTAAATATTTCTACATGCTGTTTTTCCAATGTACAGAGACAAATAACGCATATTTTCGAAAAATTGCTGAGGTAACATGAATACAAATAAAGATGAAGATAAGAAATAATACTGATCCATTTTATTGTCAGCGATATAGCATTTTTTTGTTATTTTTTTATTTCACCGCCAGTTGTTTTTAATGTATTTATAACAGCATTGCACCATTAACAACAAAGTGACTTGACCATTATTTTTAAGGAAAATACATTTAATTTTTACAATATTTATTATAGGATTAGCGATATATTGTTCTCAAAATATGAATTACACATATTTTAAAACATGACATATTTTTTATGTTACTCCTCAAGAATACTATTTTCATAAATTTATGTTATCATCAATGAAAGTACTCAAACCTCTTCAAATACAGATTTATTTTGCGGTGTGACCTGCATCTTGTTATAACTAAAGAAACGCAAGTTATTATATGTTTTCTGTCAATATCACTTTGTTATCAACAGTGTAACGTATCTGTATGTGATATATGTATGCACAGTTCTTATTTAAACTAAAATTATAGTATACTAAATAACACTTTATAACATTTGAACAAAATTTCATACTTAATAGGACTATTTCGTAACTAAACTATAAATACAATATCGTAAAATCATGCTGTCCTAAGCGATTAAAATGTCGCAAATAACCACGAATTATATATCAGTTTATACTTTTAGTACATAAAATCCCCTATTAAATATGCCATTTTACACTGAACACCTTCACTAACGAATATTACTAATTAATATAAAATGAGGTTCGATTTTCTATCAATAAATGTATTGCTTCGTCTCACTTCAATGTCTAATATGGCGCTAAGTTATTGTTACTTTGTATATAAATTTATTTTTTCAAGTTAAGGCATCTGGTTTAACATATGTGCGTATAAACGCCTGTAGGAGTGAAGATTTGTTTAAACCGCTGTTTATATGATGGTACTAAATAATAAAGAATTTATTATTTTATTCCGCTCGATTTGGATGTATTCTGTACAAGACGCCGCTTTAGCCGACGCTATGGATTTTACGAGATAATCCGGAAACCATATTATTCATATTTATTTTATGAACAACATTTAATTCTATAAATCACAAATAATACAAAAATGTGATAAAAACAAGCTTTCCATCTCGTGTTATGTTTTTCTAGATTAAACACGGAATTATTCTGAATAACTCTTTTGTTAAGTATATTATTCATGTCGGTTTAAGCAAAACTTCACCCTTTAAACATATCAATAAATCATCACGCATTATTTCCCTCGCTATCCATATAAATCTTTAGAATGTATTCCGCAAAACATTTCGAGGTTCTAATTTAGTACTAGAAAAGCAATTTTGCATGCGAGTTCGAATACAAATCATATCGCATAATGTGTAAGTTTGTAGTGTCTTCGTTAGAATTTGTCTCGCCAGCGCACCAGCACGTGTGTCCCGGCCGGCGGTCTGACAACGACTGACTCACAAGTCACAGTCGCACCGTACTCGCCTTATGACGCAGTGACGTATGCGCACAAGACAAACCTACCTGACTCTTACACTACAAACTTGTTTTTTGGAAATTACGTAAAACGTAGACGGATAGCAGTCGAAATGGTATAAGTCTTTAATCACAAAGTGGCTTCCAATATCATTCTATTCCCATCAAGTATTAGAATTCAGAAGTGTTACTCTTTTCTCCAAATAATATTTTATATCAAGTAATGGTCTAAACTGCATCGAAGTACTTACTTGGATGTCAAATAATCTATAGGGACTAAAAGTTTTCATTATAAATAATTGATATGTTATATAGGTACATATATAACTCGAAGAAGCCTCTCATTTTTCCTTTCCTTCTTCCTTACCACAGAATTATTTAAGGACTACTTTGATACAGTTTATGCACCACTAAGTTCAGATCCGAAGCATCTATCTAGAAGAGATAAAAGCATGATATTAATGACAGAATTCACTATAGAGATATATTGTTATTTTTAAACATCGCTCTTATCGGTAACTAAAAATAACGAATGAATTAAAACATTTTTATAGAAACTATATTTGGCAAAAGAAAGCATAAGTTATTTTCTTTGATATAGAATCTTTTAGCTACATAAACACTTAAATTACTTAACTAAACTAAATAACCCATAAGGACTCATAATATAAACCCATTAAATTATAATCAACCTAAAAATATAAGTTACAAATATAACAAGGAATAAGTAATGACAAATATCGTTATAATTATAATATAGCAGTACGAGTATACTGTTATAACGTTATTTGTCGTTATTAACAAACTTATCTACCGATGTTAAAATTTATTACAATAACATTTTAGTTATATAATTAAAATCATAGCTTAAAACTTATTTAAAACCAATTTTAAATTAATCGAAATAAAGCAATTTTTTAAAATAACTATTATTAATTAACTATATAATAACAATTGTAGAGCTATGTTTAAGATGGTAGACGCTGTTACTAAATAGCTGAGATAAGTAGTATTTTTGTTACACAATCAAACAGAAATACAGTTTCGCAACAAATACAATATATTTTTTGATTATATAGCAGTTAAAACAATGTTATGTAAAATACATCGAGAAACAATAACATTTATAGTTGAAGGATTTGTTAATTGAAATACAATATCATAGATACTTAGATACAAATGCTTACAAATAGAACTGCACATATTCAAAATAATGCCGAAATGTTTTAAGAGAACAACCGTATTTTAATAAATAACTGCCATTTTTGTAACGAGATACAGTTATTTGAAATAATCTTTATGAATTTCATAAAATAGTCATTCCCAGAGTGTACTTGTAATTTGTAACTATAAATATTTTGAACATGATGGAACATTGAAAGGAACATAAATTCTGTTTTTAATATTTCCGTACCAGTACCTACTCGTAATTATTTATAACTCTGTTTTTATTTGAATAAATTGTTTTAACGTCTTACCTGTGTACAGTGTACTTTTTTATAACACGGGCATAACTTTTATGTTCCATATGTTTTATGGCATATTTTTTGCATTTTTGTTCACTATGTTAAAATTTGTTCGCCATTTCTTTCTATGTACAATTTACCTCAGTGGCTCTCTATAATATATGCAATCATAGTCAGAAGGAACATCGTTATAGAAAATGGGCAATTATTTATTTTTCTTTTCAAAGAAATTAATATGGTGTTCTCTTAAACATTAATACATTGTTATGGACCATCGAATAACATGAGAAAATCTGACAGACAGGCCACATCGTGTTCCACTCTGAGATTGTGATGATAGCGACAGAGCCAAAAGATTATTTCCACTTTCATTTGAAGAGAACTCTAGCACTAACACTATAGAACACTAGCCACCGAAGTTTTGGTCGTTTGTATATTTTCGTTCTGGTATTTTATGCCACTCCCATCAAGATCTCAGTTAAAACAACGTCGACTCAACTGGAGGTCTTATTTTACTTTAACTTGCAAAGCTGGTTAGTGTAAACAGAACGAGTGCAAGAATTTTAGAACCACTGTCAAAAATATTTTAATAACGCCCGATATATTGCAGCACAATATTAACACGAAATAAAATATATTCTTCTTATGTCGTTACTTCATATCTTATTATAACTGCTATAACGTGTTATTTTCAATGCTATTTTTTGCGCGTTATTAAAATATTTTTCACTGATAAAATGTTAAGTTTTAGTAATAGGTACATGCTTTTGAACTGGGCATTGCCCAGTTGCCCAGCGGTGGACCGCCTAGCCGTACATCTGAGCTTGTAGCTGTGTAGATATGTTAAAAATCTAATTGACTATTATGTTTAAATCTGAGAACAGCTAAATCCTCTCTATGCGTGATATGCAAGTAATTAGAAAGTGAAGGAAGTAGTTATATTAATAACAAATGTGTTGAAATATATTTTTACAAATACCTATTTACATTTATGAGGTAATTTATGACATTTCCAGGAAGATCTCCCTCGTTCCAATGGAAAATATATTCCAACACTACATTGCAATCTTAAAGTACTATTTATAGTGTAAATTAAAGCGATTTAGGTAAAACGTTAAATGTTAAGTATTATCAACAGCGTCGTTATAACATTTCTAGATATAATTTAAATTCAAAATAGCTGTAACTACTAGTGTTTTAAGGAACAGTAGCGTTAAATATTACGAAATAAACGTGTACAGAGTGACAGCTATCTTAAATGGAGTATTTCGGAGTTTATTGGAGCATTCCGAAGTTCTAACGCTGGGTGGAAGCCCAACTACAGTGCTGTGTCATGCTAGAACCTTCTAGATCATAACCTTATATCCCGAGAGGTTTCACATGCAATGGATGTGTTGAAACGATACTTCAAACGATACAATCTCATCAAATACTTATGAATAAAGTTTTGTAAAGTTCGCTCTCATAAGTCAGATTACTGCCAACCCAATCCAGGTAAACCTCGACCAAAAATATTCGTTTTTAACTCTATATTAACTTTTATAAATGTTCAAGTAATAAATTTGTAATATAACTAGCTGTGCTAAGCGTTACACGGTTCCAGTAGGAAGTATAACTATTATACAATCGTAAGCTAATTTTTAATTATATACATCGTATTTTGTATAATACATTATATCTATTCATATGATAATGGTTATATCTAAATTATACTTAAATATACATGACATGAAGTACTAAATGAAGACGAAATTTCATGAAGTACCAAATTAAATGTAGTGAATTATTCTAATTGAACAGGCAAACAGCAGAAAGGCAAGTTTAAATGATCTTCAGTGTATAATTACCAATTTAATTGGTTAAAGAAATACAAAGATAACAGAAGGAATTGAAGATTGATTTGTTAGCTATCGTGAATCCGACAGTTGTAAATATTTTTGGATATATTATCAATATTTAGCATAAAACTGCTATAAAGCTGTATTGATACATTAAAATTTGAACGTATATTTATTAAATGGGACGTTGATACCTTTTAAGGCGTTATTCGTAAACGTTATAAATAACATCAACGAACGTTACTGCTATTTCGTTACGTTATTAAAGTATATATTATAACATATTGAACAATTATTATTTCAAAAATATTGCTTAATTTAAATAAATATTTTTCTAATATGTAACGTTAACTAATGTCTATTAGCTTCATATAAAACCGAACTAATTAATAGTATTTCTATCATACGTTTTATATTAGATTATTTGGTGTTAATTTGCCTAGTTTTAAAGTCACCGAGGTCTCTACCGCGTAGCCTCATTATCCTAGCTTTATTTATAATTTGTAATCCTAATTCACCCGTATAATAAACCACACTGAATTTAATATTATATGTAAAACTGACTACATTTACATAGATTCGATATATAGCTAAATATATGACGGTAGAATGAATTTAATTGGTATAAATTTATCATAAGTTTCGCGGTATAAATAATTTGGATTATTCGATATTGGAATTAATTATATAAATAATCTTTCGTATTTAATTGGAAGAACTTTTTACATAAATCGGTAGTGACGTACCCAGTATAATTTACAACCGTGTCGATAAAATAATTCGTTTCACCGTGATGTGTACGATAATATAACGAATAACGGTATAACGTTATAAACTAAATAACGTTAATATTAAACTATTCTCGTATTTAATTCCTATTTTATTGAAGACAATAGGTATTAGAAATAACAGAATAATATAATGAGCAATTTATCGTAGACAGTGTTGGCCCAATGATAGTATCAACGTTGCTTGCGTGATCTGGTTTGAATCCAATGCATCTGATTTATCTGCGGTGCTTATTTGAAATAATTTAAGCTTTGATTGTGTTAAACATTGTGAGGCTTTTACTACCTACCCAAGAGATTCGTTTAATAATCGCATTCGGCTAGTTATCCATACGAATCAACGCGAAATAAGTCAATCTCTATCACGGGTTCCAATAAGACAATTACGAGACCACACTTATGATGATTTTATTTAAAAATAGCATTAATTTTCTCTGCCCGCGTGATCAATCTATGTAAATATACGCCCACCGTTAAAATAACGTTTGAAAACATTAATATTGTAAATAATCTTTCAAATATAACCCGTTACTTCAAGCGTTATTATTATTTTGTACTTTGTACACGACAAGGACAATTAACCTTACGTCTAAAGAAATCCAATCGATAAGATTTGGAAGTGTATTCAGCGATTATCTTTTATGGAATTGACGGTTGTTTAAGCCGTGTGGTTACCGCTTTAACAGTTAACAATCTGTATTGTGAGTTTTACGTTGTCTTCCTAGTGAAAGAATTGTTTTTTACATGGACGGGATAACCATTTACACTTTGGCTCATTTGGAAAGAAGAATTTACATTAACATCTTTATTCAAATTCAAATCTCATTTATTCAAAGTTGATTCATATTGAACACTTTTGAACGTCAAATCTCTACCACCGCCTCGGAAGGTTTATTCGTTATGGAGAAGAGGCGGCGCAAGAAACTCCATTTAAACAACCATATGTATTTTTTGGAGACTAAGATACAGCAGTTGGAACGCTGCCAGTGGTGAAAAAGGGTAAATATACGCGTTTCTGACATGGTAAGCCTTTGATACGCTGGTATTATAATTGGTAGACTCTGTTGAAGGCTTTTTTGGCTTCTAAACATCCGACCCTGGTTGGCCACTAACCCGTGCGGCTCTCCACTAATCAGTATGAGAGCAACGTAGTAAAACGCGCTTCAGGCCTCCCTCTATTATGAGGAGACTTGTGACCAGGAGTGGGACAAAATGCCCTAAACCATTTTTGTGATATATCTACAATTTTTCGTTAATGACATTAGATTTTAAAGAGATTCGAGTTACAATTTCCATATATTTCTTTTTATTAAGAATTACCAGTGAATAAAAGGTAGTAAAACTCCACAGATGGTGGCCATTGGACATCAATAACCACATGAAGAAGTTCTATCAGCCAGATTTTGCTGCCCTTCAGGGCTAAGTAACAATGTCTCATATAGGATAAAATGTCTGCATGTGGTAATGCTGCAAAAAGTACCAAAGGGACATTATTATAGAGGAGAATTATTTCTGGCAGTTGGACTAAAGGAAACTTTAGAATCTACACATTTAAGAGATTAACGAAACTTTCTGTGTATTCTGGTTCGAGATTATTTTCTAAAACCTTTTTTTAACGCGCTTATGAGCAAAATAATGAAGCCAAGAGGGCTGTGGGAGTTACAGTACTTCCTGTAAATGTACAAAATACATTTTGTCTTAGGAAGTTTCGGTAGAGAGTACACAACCTTAAACCAATTAACTCGCGTTTTTTATTGTTTCCGTCAATGAATAGTAAAAAGACAATCGCTGTATACAATTTCGCCAACCAGCCATCCGTTCCTTTAACTCTAATATTGCTATCAACAAAATTAAAGAAATCATTCACATCCGCTCCATTTTTCAAAATAACTCTACAATATC
>DWPV01008344.1:0-10079 GCA_018251915.1 Urbanus proteus proteus
ACGATTTATTGTTAAGTTATTTAAATGGTGCAATGTTATTTTACTTTTACATATAGTAATTAAAGTGGTGCAATAAACTTTTTACAAATATATTTGCTTGTATTTTATTTTACTGCTTATACATTATTACATAAACAAAAAATGGGTAGGTTAAGGTAATGCGAAATGGTAGGTTCCTAAATCATTGGTAAAAAAATGAATAAAATGTTAAAAACACACTTCAAAGAGTTTTCGGAGTTTGTCAGTTTCTTCAAATTCCTAAAATTAGCTTTCGATAAATATTTTATTCAAGGTAAACATAACAGAGTAATGTTTTTGTAGGAATTGTGACATTTGCCTTCGTGTAATTACCCTTTTGAAATAGTCTTTCCAGAGATACAAACGGTATTTAAGACTACCAAATTGAGGAACGATCAGCAACTTCACAGGAATTCTGGTCAGATATTGGCCGATTAACTGCAAGTTCCTATCGTAAATTACCAAAACACATTAGTGCAAGCGATTGGCTCGGATCTATCGCTATCGAAATACGCTCGTTCCGCGGCAGTCGTACAGCTGTGGCGGCGAGCGGCGCACGCGCTCCCCAACCGCGAACGAACGAACGCCGATCGGAACCGTTTCGTAATACATCCGTTTCAAGCCCCACCCCACGTGTGCACCCCGACCCACCCCCGTGACCCCACGTGACCCCACGCGACCCCACGTGACCCCACGTTCTTTACATACCGCGAGTGAACACAGCACTAGCTGCGCAATCAACAAACATGTTAATTCTCGAGCCGAAACTAAATAATACATCGTTAAACCCAATTATCTACGACTTGTAAATTAATCTAAACTCTAAATACCACCGAAGCTTGTAAATAATAAAATTGATAATAAAAGTGCAGAACTTGATAACAACAACTTGCTGGAGATCTAGATAACTTGTAAATAGCGGCATTTCTCATTGCGATTTAACTGTAACCGCTAAATCCAAAGATTCACATGTCGACATTTGCACAGGCATCTAAGATAAAAATGCTTCTGCTGTTGCATTCAGTAATGCTATTACAATCAATCAAATAGAATCACCTATTAAGATTATCAACACCTCCTGATTCGCTAAGGCCACGTCGTTGATTGCAACGACTTCGATGTGCATACCATTCGTTAAGTGATGGTTACGGTCTTGGATATTTGGATGCAGTTCAGCATTACCACATATGGCGATAGCGTAGACCCTGGAGACTAGTCTAGCTTCATTATCTAAGATTAATCGGTCAATCAATCTGCCGGCTGCATAGGCGCTAAGCGTCCTTGCCCCAGTGCCGTGCCAAAGACGTGGACACATTTAGCCCGGCCTACCCGGCCTGTTACTTCGCAAACTTTCTTTTGTATTCTCACAATCAACTACGGACCTTACTGACAAGTGATAAGGGCGTTAGGGAAAGCGTCGTCAATATTGTAATCTATAAGTCCGCCAAACTTTCGTGAGAGTTAGTGGAATTATGAACCGTAGGGCCCGGGAATACAGCCAATAGCCACCTCTCACCAGTAAATACAATGGAACGCGGACTTCGATGATTCGCCTTCGTGCACTGACATTTGAGTGCTGAAAAATATATTCAGTTGTTACTTGAGTGTAGCCTTTAGTTGTCATAAACATTACTCAAATTATTTAAAGTGACCCCGTTGAGATGGCTTCTAGTTTCAAAAGCATTTTGTAATTTTCTATTTCAGACGCAAGCAAGTTCACATGCGTTACAGTTGGTGTTATTATATGGACGCTGATTTGCGTCATATGGCGTCTATAGCATAAAAATGTATCTGTAACGATTTAAGTTTCATCGAAGAGCCTTTTAAACTCTTCGTAGGTCGTTATCAATATTATATTTGTCACTACCAATATCAGTTAATATTTCATCGGAACGGTGTTTATTATATTATTTTGATGGTGCGATGGCCCAATAAACATGTTTCATAGACGCTATAACGCGGATACTAACCCACACGTGATCTATTTATAAATTCCATTCAAATCCATCTTCTCGAGACTAAACTGAGGAGTGTTTCGTAAAACTTACATCTGTTTATTTACAAAATAATAGGCCTTTATACAATTTCGTTACAGGTTATGGACGCCGGTAATTGTCCTATTTTTAGAACTATTATGTTTTTCTGTTGCTTATTCAGTCTATATTAAATTGGGGTTAGGTTAAGTTACCTATTTTAATTATCAATTAAATTGTAAAACCCTACAAGTGTTTAACAGTAAATAAACTTCCAAAAAACCTTTAATCCGATTGCAACATTATACTGAATAATAACGGCCAAATCGTATTCTGATTCATTCGCCTAATCCGTTGTACGCAAGCCACTGGCTGACATTTCCGTCCACATCTTTCAACAAGTGATTGTGTGATTTAATTATAAATGCAAACACTTGCATTGGATGCACATACTTTTTTGGTAATGAGTGTGTTGTTGTGTGTTCTATTTATTTAGGTATCGGTGTTTATTATTGATTCTAATTATACTATACTTAGATGAACGTTGTTTTCCGAGCTGTTTTTTTATTATTTCTAATGTTTCTGTATATTCAATAGTATTTTTTTTATATTTGAATAGAATATGGAATGATGGAAAGTAGTCACCGTCGCCTATGGACATATCAACAAAAGAGGAGCCGCCGAGGCATCGCCGGCTTTAAGTAGTATTACTTTATGATTGGTTCAATTTAAAAGTAATCTATCTATAATTTCATTGAAATTACACTATTCGTTTGAAAAATCAGTAGAAATTTTAAGTTTCAAATCGGACGATGTAATTTTTTCAGTCTGAAGTTCATTTGTCCACCATTATCAAGGAAACCACAAGCAGTTAAGATTCCTCAACATCATTAGTAGCGTTTGCTACAACTGTCGTTTGTAGAACGCGAGTTTAACAAGATACGTAGCAGGCGACTCTAAATTTAGTTTCAGTTATTTCAAGTTCACGCTTTTATTAGTCAGTGGATGATAATTAGGCAACTGGGAAGATACGTCACGAAATGTTCCCACAGGAATGCAATTATGAAGATTCACAGTGGAAGTTCCGGAGATGTTTTGTAAGGTCAAATTAGTTTTTTCATGCCAAATTAGCTTATACCAGTTTGGAACATAGTCTGTTTTTGTGTGCGAATTTATTAAATAGCCGTTATCTACAAGTAAAAAGGTACTTAGAAAACAGTAGCTGATGCGAATTAATAGTTATTACTCTAACTACAAACGTACCAATGTGTAATAATGGATCATTGATCGAATCGAACTAATAATTGATCGTTTTAGTATTTCAGAGTTGTTTTTTAAAGTTTAACAAACTCATAAACACTTGTGACTTTTTTGTTTTCGGTATTCGGTCAAGCGGGTGACTTTTGCCAAACTTTATAGCTCATATATCTTTTAGCTAAAGCAGTTGCGCTATTTATTCTGATTTACTAAATATTAAAGTGTAGCTCTTAACTAATTCTGAACGAAGTTCTAAAACTATATTATTTACGTCAACAAACTACAAATGTATGCTCTATCCTCTTATAAATATGTTTACGTATACAAACACGGTGGAAACCAAAATGTAGTGAAAACGAGACTTATTATAGCCGGACCACTAATCCGAGGGTCCTGGGTTCGATTCCCAGCTAGGCGGAAATTTGAATGATGAGTTTATATTTCCGTTCTTGGTCTGGATGTGTCCTTGTCTTATGTATTGTCCATGGCACCCACGACACAGGGAATCCTAGTGAGGGGCTATGAGTGTGAAGCGTCACTTATTATTTATTTTTAAAGTGCACAGAATCAACGAATTTATGAATGTAAGAAGTGACAGGAACTCTGAAACTAAGTGCAGGCGACATCTGATGAAACACTGTAACGTGGAACTATTTCTAATGTGGCGTGCATAAACAGGATGTCACTGAAATATTTGAGCGGCGACAGTTCGCCATAAATCCGATGTCTCGATAGTGGAGACCTTGGTATTATTTTAGATTGATGCGATCGGAGATAATGCTCAACATTCTGTTTATTTGGCCAAATTACGAGATTTCATTTAGCTGGTTCGTTCATTAAACCTATAATATGTAAACTTTAAGTTTCATATTAAACATAGCTAGAGAAATTACATGTATATTGTAATAGTAAAGATATGATTAATGATATGTAATCCATGAACATTTGGTAGGTCGGAAGACAAACTCTAACGATCTGCTAGTTGCAAATTTTAGTGTGATGGTATTTAAACGCATAATTATAGGAAAACTTGATACGTTTTTAACGACAAAAGGCAAAACAGAAGCAGAAACTGCTGAAACTGATAGTTATAATGTTTCTTTTTTAATTTTATTATGACGTATGCTTAATAATAGCTTCGTTGATAATTAAACTTAAATTATAAAAAAAAAAAATTACAATCTTAAGGGTATGACAATCATGTCATTTATGATGAGTATTTTAATTAGCCTAATCGATCCAGATAGAACAACATTTCTCTGAAATAACTTCAAGTCTAATCACATATTTGGCATCCATCACTTGGCATCACGGTGACAAAATACCAAACGAAGCGAACTCGAGGCAAATAACTCTTGCAGATATTAACTACGCAGCTTAAGAATAGGAGCATTTGCCAGAATGTGATACTGAAGACCAAAGCGCTGTATCATTGACTCATAAAATGGAAATAGATGTGGTTATTTTCGTATGCAATGTCCAAATATAAGTACTTACATAGCTTTGACGTATGTACACACTTTAGGTTCGACTAAATTATAAGATACAGTTTAAATATCTGCATTTAGAGTTTTTTTACGTAATTTGGGCTCTCTTTTTTCAATATGACTGAAAATTATTATAAAATTTGCAATGATACCATCTTGCTCATATATGATCATGATTTTTGAGATTATCTTTAAAATTATCCTTTATAAAGCAGGTATTTAATGCATTTGTGACAAAACTGTATATCTATAATAACACTATTTTAGTACTTCTTACAAATTTGAAATTTTATTCCACATCAAAGAAACCCAAATGAATAACGACAAAGATACTGTATCGAACGAAAATGTGCGCGAGGAAACAAGATGTGTAGTGATTAAGTGAAACGGTGTATCGTGCTATGGATGTAATTAAATACGGAATTAAACACACGGCTAGCGACAGTGATAACGTACACAAAATGGACACAGTACACGACACACCAGACATCATGACCAAAGAAGCGATAGGTCAGTGCTTACTTACAAGTTATATTAAAATGATCAATGATAATCTAAATTTATTGACAATATTAAATTTCCAACACGTATGTTTACTCATTGTAAATGAATGCTGCTTAAAAGTAAATTATAAAGACATTTACATGAAATGGAGCGTAAATTGAATTAAAGCCAATAAAAATAAATTTACGACGAAGAATGGACATTCGTTTATGATAATGCAATCAAATTTACAATGTTGTTAGCACAGAGATAACCATCGTTGATCATTTTAAACAATTTGGCACGATTTAAGTAGAAGTAGTCACTGACAGTAGAATGAACGTACTTGCAAACACACACTACAGTAGAAGTGATTCATTTACTGAAAATAACGAAAAAAAAGATTTCGTAACCTTACTGCTATGATTTCATCTGACGATTGGCACTTACCTTTGTTGTTATTTTACAATTACTATGCGTTAATTACTGTAATATCAGCAAGTAGAAAAATTGAACCGTAGAATCGTAGTTTAACAAAATATTTTAATACTATATGCGGCTAAAATTACAACAATAAAGTTCTTAACAAAAGCTTAATAATCTGTAGAAAGCTTTAGTAGCTTAGTTTAAAACGCAGCACTACAATTTAATGAACTTACAAACACAATGCAACACTCTCCTTCCTAATCCTTATCTTTACCGTCCTATTCCACTGTTTTGTGTTGTACCTTGCTATTCCTAGCAAGTTTGCTTATGAGTTTGCCAAATTAATATTAATTTCTAACGATCGCAATGAATAATTATGTCTACAAACATTTTTTGTACTCATTGCACTGACTTTTGACTAAAATTAAGATAATCTTAATTTTAGCCATTTTGCCAGTTACTCATTATAACAGCCTCTATATCTATCAACCTCTTTTTAAAAAGCGATAATACAAAATCGTTATATAATTTTCTTATTATTTTACTAAATGGATTAACTCTCTGTTTCACATCAAGTTTAAACCCAGTCTTATAAACTGGTGTCAGGAGTTTAAATTTTTTTCTCATTGTGGTTATTATAAACATTATTAAACTGATGCTTGATTTCACTTTAACGTAAATTTAGGTACCCCTTCTATAATGTATCTGGTATAAAATAATCCATGACCTAATCATTGTCACCAACACTTCTAACTGCATCATTGCTTAATTGCTTGCCATCGTACGTATTCATTTCCACATCATCATCATGTCCACCACCAAAGCCATCGTTTTTGTCCGTTTTGCTCGCTTTAAGCACGTTTTTTGCATTCACTTCCACATCATCATCATCATCACTGAAAGTGTGTACGTGTGTCATCCTCGCTCAGTGAGCGTCGGTGTGTACGGTCCGTGTGGTGTGTGCAGAGTTCGGCGAGTGGGTGAGCAGGGTCGCGGTCCCGGCGTTGGTGCGCTCGCGCCGCCGGCTCAGCGAGGGGAGCGCCCGCGCGGCCACGCTCCGCATCGAGATGGAGGTGAGATGCTGCTTTTTATCTTCTATCTTCGCTACTTTTCGAAAGAAGTTCCTTAATGCAGTTTGCTATTTAAATTGAAATGTAGAGTGTTTAATGAATAAGGCGTTGCTCTATGTGACTTTCTCTTGGAAGTATGTTTCTTTATCTCTGACTCTCTGGTCACTTTTTTTTAGTATAGCTGTAACAAACATATATTATAAACGTAATATATATATTATAAACGTAAACATACATTATAAACATTATATTATAAACGTAAATGGCCACTAACCAATAATAAGCGTACCTCGCTTATTATTGGTTAGTGGCGACTTATGGTGGTGGTAAGTGGCCACTGTCCTCGATGAACCTGTAATCTTATAAACCGAGGTTGTGTTATTGGATACAAATCTGACAGTGGAATAAATTTTGAAGAGTGTGCGTTTAAACTACACATCATTATCCCTGATGCCCCTTTTCACCAACGGACATCTAAACGTACCGCAGGATACCATGGTTATTTGGTTGATGCTCCTTGTGGTCGGACAAAATGCTATAACTACCGCCCAGGAGTGGAACTCACTCCCAAAGTTCAATGTTTCCTGATACATAAAATCTGAAATTGTTCAAGTCCAAGGTGAATAGGCTTCTTCTAGGCAAGCGTGCTACATCCTAGGCTGCATCTTACTTAACATTAGGTAAGATCGCAGCGAAATGTAAATCTATTGATAGTAAAATGATGGTTTAATGATAGTGTTTTTAGAGTACAATCATAAAGGTTTTATATCATATACAAGCTTTCGCCCGTAGCTTCACACACGTTATATTTCTGTAGTTTTAAAGATAAAGATAAAGCATACATAGGGATAGACAGCGGAAAGTGACTTTGTTTTATACTATGTAGTGATGATAGTGATTATCCGTAACCAAAGGGGTATTAATCTTTGGTAGGTATACAAAAATATTATGTATTTGTATTATTACATGTTGTTCGTAAGTTTCGTAGTTAACAGTGCATCTCGAGTAAAGGTAGTTGCCGTGATTGAGAAATTAGAACACTGCCATCTGTTGTATTGTTTTAGAATTATCTTCCATGCATATCAAACAATGTTGCCATCTATTGTATTTATTTTGCAAAATAATCACCGGGCATCTTTGGGATGGTGAACGTTGACAGCGCCATCTGTAGGCAAGAGACATAACTGTATAATGGGTGCTCGGCGATGTAATGTCTCGTAAAATACGTTACGGCCGCTGTTTACGGTTGTCGTCGCGGTTTTATTCGTCGTTTTCCTGAAATCCTCTTTCATGTGGTTTAGTTTTCGTAGGCTGTTACAAAATGTGTTGTAACACGGGATACCAGGTTTGACGTTCTACATCTTGTGTTTACAAAGATGATTTAAAATAGATGAATGGATGTGTCAGAGAAACATAGGTCGTGATGGAAATTATGCACACCGGAGTCCAAGGAATCATACAAATCAAATTAAAGTACAGAACATATCGTAAAGGCAAGCGGATCTTGCGTCTGTATGATGGTATGTAATCACTATTAGCCCATGGTATGTATGGGTAGTGATAACATAAGGCCTTACTAGATTTAACGACTACTGTTCTATGAAAACAACTCGGGTGGACAGCTTAAAGCTCCGGTCACCCATCCAAGACCCGACGCGAACGACGTTGCTTAAATTTGTATTCGGTTGAAATCTATACAAGCACTGAGCTACGTGCTTCAGATATTAATTAACTGCCATTAATTACTGCCTGCACCAGCTTGATATATCAAAGCAAAGATCATCTCGTGCGGATCTCACGAGTCTGGCTAGTTAATATACTGTGACGCTTATTATTGCATTAATAATCTTCAAATGCCTCTGAGGCGTGGCGATTGCCAAACGAATATTTTTCATCTCATCTGTATTTATTTTTAACTGTGTACCCTCTATAAATAAGTTTCTATTTCGGTTTTGGTATGGCGACATCTGTTGGTAGCGTCGGGAATTAAAACGTATGTGTACAGTGTGAGAAAACTTCAACTTTAAATTTAGACTCAAACCCGATAAACGTCTTAGTACATATGATTGCTTAGAGATGGCGCTATGTTAAACAGCCGCGAAAAAATATTTTGCGCTAAAGCCTTTGTCAAAGAGTTTTCTTGCTCTTCTTATGTCGAATTAAACAACCCAGTAAATAATAATATTCTATTATAACTAACCTACTTTCCCCTGCTTTGGCAATTATACATTTATTGCCATCACTGACAACCAACAAGTGCGGATTTTCACATTTGTGAACATTATGGCGAACTATTTATTCTGGGTTCGGCACAATGTTTTCATTTATCGTTAAAGAAACCGTAATTACTCTATGTGCTTTTTAACTTCATCAAAGAGCTTCACCATTATTTCCTGAAAGTACTTACATAAAGGTAGGTACTAGTTAGGTACCTATGCAGTTTTTTAATAGGGAGTCAAATAAGAAAATGAAAATTCGTGTAGAATTATTGTTGCAGTTGACAAATTAAAAGACGAAATCCATACCCATATGCACATTTTCATTTTCAAGGCCTGCCATTGAAAATATAAGTCACAACATCTTCATGACCTTATCTCGTAAAAATGAACTAATTAAACCAATAAAAGTATTTCCCATATTTCAAAAGTCCGTAATGATGGTGTTAATACCATTTTACTGCAATTAACGGCAAGTAACGTCTCCCGTCAATTCTATTTTCTCTTGTCTATTTCCGTCCAGGCACAGTTCGACACGAATAAAACAAATGGTTTTGCAATGTGCACACTAATATGGTGCGTATTACCGATGAATATGGGATAGAATCGCTTACGTTTCCCGAAGCAGGTGGACCACAATATTGTCGACCCGTTTGACGAATGACTGCATAATTAACTCCTTCGTTTTCAAACATCCGCTAAACGTATGATATATGTGGTGTGCATATTTTTGATGTTCAATTTTCAAAAGCCTTGGGTACGATAAAATTGTTTCATGACCTAGAGCGCCAGCTTTTTACAGCTAGGTGGTTTAAGCGCACGATAACCCGTGGTTCAGATCGAAATTAGTGCAGAGACTGGAAGGAGATTGGTGTAGGTTAGTGATCAATGGACGGTCCAAAATTTTTCCTATGCCAGATCCGGCCATAATAATCAGGACAGAATTGTCGAGTTGCAGAAAGTTGTCGTAATGCCAACCTTATAAATTATAATCGAACTAGATGATCCCCGCCGTTTCACCAGCGTTTTAAAAGTAAATTAATAAACATGTCGCGAGATTGACACTGCGATGAAACAAAATAAATGTATCCCACGGGTACCGCACATTTTCCCGGGATAAAAAGTAGCCTATATGTTATTCCAGACTAA
>DWPV01008345.1:0-10079 GCA_018251915.1 Urbanus proteus proteus
GAAATTCTAACAGAGCGACTTGTTTGATTAAACATTTATTAAAAACGACGAGATCGTTTCAGTCGTACTTATCAATTTCATTGTTAGAAAATCGTGAAAAATGTAAAGACATCTTGCCATTTTCAATTATTGCGAAGCGATCCAATTATGTTCATTGAATGCAAATCTCTAGGGAAAATAAAACCCAATGGAATTTATAAAAGCACTTGCTATATTATAAGGCGTAGGTACCGATGCAAATATTTATAGAGACAGACTGTAGATTCCTTTAGTGAATATACTAGTTATTATATACCTACTTTAGCTACATATAGATGTTTCCGTAGCGCATGCCAAGCAATTCTTGAAATACTTGCAACGAATACCTGCCTCGTATGCAAAGCAAGTTATGTAATGTTTTTCAAGGAAACTACACACGTAAGACAAAAAAGAAATTGTAGGTATCTAGGTTGGCTTGTTCATTGAATAATATATATGACGTTAAAAAGATTTGGTACGCGATTATTCTATTGTAATTTTTTTATTATTTTTACGTAAACACCTATGAACTTATAAAACTCAAGCAATAACAATACTGTCGTAAGACGGTTTTGATTAATATTTTTAAGCAATTTTGATACAACATAAGCTATTTAAAATATATTGAAAGAATTGTCTCGAAATTTAAAACTATAATAAATATAGTGAGGAAAATAAATGGCCAACTAACAAGATTTTATGATCTATCTTATTCACCTATTGCGAGGTAACTCTTAATCTTCAATAGCAAAAGGTTATTTATGAGAGATGTCATTAATTTTCATAAGGCAAGGCAATTTGAAACAAGCTTCAAGATAGATGAGACTTAAATTAATAGCACTTTAAGACTGAAAATAGTCTTGTAATAAAATTGTTTGTAAAAAAAAATTGTGAATTCATTGTGGAGATAATTGTTTGATAATTGCTCCTTAGGTATAGCATTATTTATATTCACGATACTTTAACGAGACGAGATTTTTTTTCGGCCAATTATAATTTCGGCTTAGAAGGTATACACGCACAGGTATTGGAAATGAAAGATCAAAAAGTTTTTAAATCATTTAATAAAATAAGTGATGTATTAATTCTTACAAGAACACATTTAAGAGCAGTCATTTGCTGTAACAAAAACATAAATACAACACAGATCGAAAATAATATTCAAACTTAAGTAAGATTTGTATTGTAAAAACCGAACAAATTTAACCGCTTACTAGTTAAATTTAATAAGTGTTTCCCTCACATTTTACATTAACCAAAATGTACTTCAAAATCTGTTTAAAACAAAAGCTTTGAAAATTATTTGGACCTTCCCCATTTCGTTACACCGTAATTCATCCTTTGAACCTAAAATAACTCTTACCGAGAAAATTGCCGAAAACATAAACATGTTTCTTTAGAACCAATACAAAGACGGAATTAGAGTGAATTTTGATAGAAGTACTTAGAAGAACTTAGTAAAATAAGTACTTCGCTACAGTATTAAAACAGTTTTATCTGAAACTTTTTCAACTGATTTATACTGTAGTATACATTTTTAACCGATTTTACCAGTAGTTACGTAATTTTGAAAAATAATCCTATTTAGGTATGGTTACATTTCCAATTAACAGAAGGTAACTCTGCTAAACACCTCTCTTACTACACTTCTCATTTAGATTGATGTAATTCTTACCACCATGGGGAAATAAGAAACCATGTAATAACAAGACTGTAAAAAATGTATTCCCGATGAGCGCGAAGTATAAAAGTAATTTAGTTCTATGTAGACTTAAAATAAAGAAATTCCGTTTAACCTTTCCAAATAGTTTAAAGACATCTGATATTAAATTAGCGGAACAAGTATTCGCTTCGGAACATTTAAGGCCTTCTCTACTGAACGTAACTTTATAATTAAGATTTTTTGAAAGTGTAGACATAAAATCTATTCTATAAAGCTCTTGGAAAACGGAAAAATATATGTATAATTAATATAAGTTGCTTATAAAAATCATCATCGTTAATAATAATTTATTCTATATTAAATATTCATTTCGTAATATAATTTTCCGTACTCTATCTACGTTTCATCAGAAAAAGAGCTTTTTACAAGTTTGGAGGAGTTTTAAGTACCAACATCTATTACAACAAAGCGAGCTTTGTTCAAACCAACGATTAATGCAATCGCGACATAAGATTCATTTTCTCTATCGACTGAAAGTAATTTACCAATTTTTTTCAATTTATTCTATGATTTCCGAGGATGTTATTGTTGAAAAAAAAACAGGATGGTTTGTCATTTATATTTAAAAAGTTTTAGTGGTGTAAAATCGAAAATGTTTCTTATCTTATGTCGTGCAAGAAGCGTTAGCTTGGACAGAGCCTTACAGCGGTCCTGTAATGACATTTTAAGATATACAATCTTCATTTCGACTGAGTTCATTCACTGATAAATTCACGCGTATCAAAAAATATTCCAAAATTCATTATTACATTCACATTTACTGATAAATGTATGGTCGAAACCAATAATCCATTTTAGACTCAAACATTCAAACCATAGATTTAAATCATAACTATACATAGTTTGGGAGAAAAATTGTGGCATATATAAAATTTTACAGAAAACTGATATGAATTAGGTGTATTTAATCAACACATCAACACATATACCTTATCAATGATTTAAATCTGCGATCTAAATGGTTTTAAAATTTCACATTCATGTATTTTTCCCTTCAAAAAGTAGAGCAAACAACTGGACGTTACCTTATATAAGAGACTAGCTTATTATTCAGAGCGAAACAATTATTTGTGCCATTCCTTTATAACGCACGGCACAGGACACGGACTCTTCAAAAACAATTCGTTAAAACATTACGCATGAAACGTATAAAATTAACTACAAATGTACAATTTGCATCAGGTACGTAACAATGTAACTATCAAAAAATACTAACATATATCATAAGCGTGTGTGACCATTGCATGGAATGAGAGACGAATATCGATTCACTCACGTCATTTATTCGATACAAGCGTTTAGCGTCGGAAAGCTCGTTTATTTCGATAAAACAAAAATAGTTTTATTTTTTTATGTAGCGGAAGAGGCAAATTGGTATTCAATTCAATGCCATACTAAATGGTTTCCGTGAATCATAAAAATCACTAACCAACTAAGATAGATTTCTATTTTCAGTCGATTATAATTGTGTTGCTATCCCTGAAAATAAATTTGAAACGCCTTATCTAAATATGTTTTTTTGCCACCAAAATACAATAAGGTGTTGCCACCTTAAAATCGTTACAACAATCAATGTTTCCAAAAATGATATAAATGTAGACCGACTGTAGTGGAGAGATAAGCAAATGAAGTGTAACATTTCAACAAATAGCACCTAAGCCGACAGCAATACATCATCTTTGTACCGCCGGATACACTGTTAATGGCTAAGTAATAACACGTTCAGGCAAGCAAAATTAAGTCGTAACTCGTTACCGATTCGTCGGTGAACACGAACCACGTCTTTTACACGTCGGTAAGAAAAATTATAAATTACTTTACAAACTATACATTTAAATATAATATCGAAAATAATTCATTCTCGTTACGTTAAGAGGTGAGGATGAACTATTTCAGCGTAAGTCATTTAATATCACTCTTTAAAACATTATATTACAAGATTCGATAGACAGATATTTCCAACAATGATAGGTACATCTTCATTAAAACACTTGAGAAAATTTACGTATTGTATTGCGGGCCACGCCCATAGTTCGTAGTTTGGACTGTAGGGCGTTCACGGTGCGGGAACGAGGCAAACTTTGATTAGTTCCCGCGCAGTTTTTTTTAGTTCCAACCTTCCAGGTTGAGATGTGTGCTATCCGTTGGACAGCTCGTCCTTAAGCCACTGTGGGACGGGGCGGCCGAGCCTCACCAGCAGCTTGGACAAAGCCGTGTTGTGGGGCGTGTAATACCGTTTAAGGAACTTCGCCGAGCGCTCCTCCATCGGAGGGTAAACCCGCCCCTTCGATTTGCCGAGACATTTAGTTTTTTCGTTGCTCACAGCTTGACAGAAGAAACCCTTTTTAGGGTCGTACCTGCAACAAAAAAGTGGTTTTATATCTGATATTTTTATTGAATAATAGTTATTCCCTATATAGAGATAGGGACATAAACTGTAAATACAGAGATTCCTTATCTTCATTTACACCTGAAATCATTACAGTAAATCAATTGGAGCAGATCTCCGGTTGACTATATTAAAAAACTAAGAAGACTTAAGTTTTAATGTAATACAGATTACTTCCGGACTGATAGCACTGAAGAAATTTAAGACCGTAGACTAATTCTGAAAGGTCATGTATATCTTTACCAAATAACAAAGACCCCAAAAGTACCAAAGTATTTACAAAAACAACACAAAGGTTTGAACAAAGGGTGTAAATTGAACGAGCCAGAGTCGCTCATTGAGCGGGGTTGGAGGTCACGGTAATTTGCACGATCATTACGTCCCTTAATTGCTTAGCACAAATGAATGTAACACAAGTTAAAAGAATATCTTCATGACAAAGTTAGGAACATTTTTGATGGAAATAATTGCACTTATTATAAAAGTGTAAAGTGCCTCACATATATCCTATGACTTATATGAAAACTTAGTTAAGCTTAGAATTTAAACTGAGGCTGCCGACGGATAATACTTGAATGGAAATAGGTTTTTCAAAATCTATTCAGTTTACCTAATTACCTATGCATTTTTATTTTTTATTAAAACCTGTGCCGTAACTTCTTTCAGCATTTTTCGCTCTACCTTATAGTTTCGACATTATTGAATAGTGCCGAGACCGGAGACCAGGGAACAGTGACTATTCCCTATTCCGTATAGTTCCGGATTTGGTCATCCTTGCACACTTGAAAAGTTCACCCTGTATATTTGTTCTAGCAACAATAATTCGTTCAATACCGCCACACGCTCGTGTTAAACGGGAAGTCGCTGTCACGGCGTCGCCGGCGGGCAGTGTGGAATTGCAATTTACCTCACTCGGCTGTGCAGTACACAAACACGTAACAAGTTGAAATTAATGATCTATAGGCACTGAGGTCGAGATTTTATTGTTACACGAATGAATTTGCTTAGAGTTTTGATTTTGGAATAGAAATTCGTTTGTGATGTTGGCCACAGATACAACTCTTGTGGAGTAAGATTAATTTCGAGGTCTTGAACCTTCTACGTATATGAAATGGATACGCAGTCCATCTTATCATAAGTGAATAAGTACATATCTGCAATCTATTTCAAGTGTAGCATGGGTCTTTCCCTTAAAGGTTTCCCTAAACTTGGAAGGCCACAAAGATAATATATCCACAAGTATTTCTTACTTCTCTTTGAAACCAAAGTTCGAAAAACCTACGACAACATTGAGAAAACACTTTTCATTAGAAAATTCAAATATAATGGATATGTTTCATTCGTAGAACCGCTGTTCTACGAACACACGCTCAATATTGCTGTTGAATGTAAAGTCGCTGTCGCAACGCAGTGACGGCCAGCGCCGAATTACAATTCACCCCACTTGGTTCGACGGGTTGTTTTACTATCCGTATTTTGTTGGAGACTTTGTTGGCAGTTTGTTGGTCTATTTGTCAGCTCTTTTCATATGTGGCATTAAACGTTGACGCACAATACAACAACTTGACTTTGCCTACCAAGTCGAACTACGAAAAATCCTCGCCTATTATTAGCGCGAAGCAGTTCTTGCGTTTCGGTGGAAGGGTGGCGTTGTTAGCTGACTTACATATCAAACGACCATATGTCCTCAGAACTGGCACCCGTGATCACCTTCAGGTAGAAATCGTTCTATAGGGAGCGCGTTAATAAAATGTGTGGAAGGCAGTAACAACCTTCCCCTCAGGACAGCATGTTCATTTGTTACTTTATTCATATAAAAAATGCACTTTGACCATGTCATAATAAGGTAAGACTCTACAAATCAGGCGAATCATGTTTTATGCAAAGCAAGGCTGAGAGGCATACCTACGCGTTGATTACAGTAATTACCCTAATGATCGAAACAGACGTAAAATGAACTGGACCGAACAGTACACGACTATTGTATCGAGAGCACAAAGGACTTGAATGACATATTAGCACGAATGTGTTTGGACTGATTTTACAAACGGTGGATGTATGCAAAAATATCATTTTTCGGTATTGTGTCGCGCATACCAAATTATATTAACTGTACCGATCAAACAACGTAACACATATAGATTTTGTTTATTGTTATACCTAACATTAATTTTTTTCGTCAATTATTAACCGAAATTGATACGCAGAGGTTGGTATATATTTTTAAGACACTGAAATTTGCACCAAACCTTTTTAATGTGTTATATGAAATCTCTCTTAAGAACAATTCTTTTCAATTTCTCAAAATGAGAGAAACATTAACATTTTTATTTCGATAATAACTTAAGCTCTTTTAATTCAGACAATATAATAGCGGATGATACGATATTATTCTTGCATTCAGAACGATTATTATTTAATGAAACTGAAATAACAAACGATTTTCATTTAAATGAAATATGAACAATATTTCTGTTCGACGAAGAACTGTCGATGCGTGACGTGATCGTTCACCTACGCGCGCGTGCACGTAATTAATTCGTAAATTACGTACATTATTTGAGAGCGAAATTGTAATTTCGTATTGAGTTGGCATATAATTCTACGTAGCCTTTCATGTTTGTACGTAGTCTGCTTTCAGAGTGAGATGGTTAAAGCCATAGATGGTAGATGCCACTCATGAATATCTGTAACCAACTACATATAGAACAATGATTCTACCTCAAGCCGATTACAGTGTACTTTGGCACTACGAAACACTTGATGGTCGCCTGGCCTCAGCATTCACACTCTTTCGTCGGAACGTAAATACTGTTCCAAACTAGAAATAGTGTAGATATCGTACCTCCCGGTCAAACCATACCGGTTTTAAATAGTTTTACTGAACCGTTAAAGCCAATGATAAAAAGTATAATACGCATATAACTGCGAAACCTAAAAATTGTGGACTTCAAGTCTGAATTTGAACATGATTGGTTGAAATTCACACTACGAGGCTATAACCTTATGTAGATACCACAAACGGCTCATACATTGACAAAAGCTAATCAAGGTGTGACTCGTAGCTTCAATTAGGTGAGTCATGTGTCTGAATACGTCGCACGAGGACAGAGACATAACCGAGCGTTGATTACAGTAATATCCTGAATTATTGGAATTGACGCTGAGAAAGACATGATTAGGTACTATTGTGTCGAACATAGAAAGGAAATGAGCATTTACAGATTGATACGCTGTCTCGTGATAAGTAATAAAATACATGTGTGTGATATATTTCACAAAATGAACTTGTTCGATTCCTGGCTAGGGAAAAGATTTTTCTGGAAAACTAAATGGTAGTGGTAGTGGAAAGCAAAAGGCAGTTTTGGTTTTTATCAAAATCGGTCTCGTAAGTCCATTCAGCATTTTTCGCTAACTTTACAGTTTCGGAATTCCCCATCCACGCACACTTAAAAAATTCACCCTGTATAAAGGCATGATAGAAATCAAAGAGACGCAAAACGTAAACTACTACGTAGAACCATGAGAGTTTGAACAACAGGTTAATGTTATCATGATTTTTTGATATTTCGCCTATATCGAAAAATAGTTAAATATTTTATTTTTATATCTTTATATCGATGTCGCGAGCAACAGTTACTAATACATACATCTAATAAGTCTTATATTAATTAAGCCACACTATAATTCACTTTAGTACCTTCCATATTCCGCATCTACTTCTGAATATCTCTCATATCCTGCAAAATATTTAATGAAGAAGAACGAACATTCATCGTATCTGATTTTAATTGATCACTCCCGTCCATGCATATTTATGATATAGGACTCCAATTAGGGCTGAATTTCTATTTAAAATATGCGATTTCGATTTGTCGAATAACGACTGGTATTCTTTTAAATCCTTTTTTACGTGGTAGAACCCTATGTAGTTCGGTTCCGACAGCACAATAGGCACGCCTTTTTTCGTCTAATAACAGCTGAAGCTTCACTACATTCTATTTGAGGTAAGGGAAACATACTAATCGAAGGTATTCCAACTTAGTCCTGACGGGTAGCTACGTATCTTTGAACAACCTCAAGAGGAACTCCTCTTATCCAGAGTTAATATTATATGCATGTGATCTGTCATGTCTATGGGGGATACTCAGATAAATAAAATAGATAGATTACTAACCGCCTTGTTTTTGAGTGAAGCCAAAAAAACCACGCTACTTTTATGTACTTATACGCACACACTTACACAAAACTAGCGTAGTTTCATGTCAGTACCTTTGTATATTTACCCTCACATAATCACTTTTATAGCCCGACTATTTTAAAAATGGCTTCATTTTTTTGTTAGGAATGATAGATCTACCTACTTTATTTATCTGAGAGGGGATATGGCAACTTATCATCAAGTCCGCATACTCGCCACTATTATCATAAAAAAAACCCGATCGTTAAATTTCATTTTACGAGTATCTTTTACTATGGTGTAACGTGTAGCCAGGAGGGTGTTTGAAACAATTTGTCTAAAGTTGTTGATGCATATAAAAGTTCGTCCGGTGTTCGCATATGCAACGCTAGTAAACAAAGCGGGGCTATCGACGCGTGGTGCACGTTTTGATGCTACGATTAAACTTTCGGTTGACGGCCATTTTTCACAAACTTGTATCCGTGTGCGACTGTTTGTGTTTTGCCAGTGTGTAAACGACTCGTTTCGCAAACGAACAGTTGGGTTCAACCGTTTTCCAAATAAAACATTTAGCCGTTTCTATAACGTTAGGCAATCTACGGCGGTGCCAGTTTTTTCAGATTTAGGTATATCCTTAGTAGGAATAAAAATCTATCGAAAACGGAATGCATGAATAAACAATAAATGCTATTATGACTCGGTTTTCAATTGATCGAGTTTAAACTTTTTTTTGATCCTGACTCTTCTGGAACAGTAGCGTTGTTACCCTTAGAGAACAAAATAACTTCGAACCCAAGTAAGTTAACTTGAGTAAGTACCTCTCCTTACCTCGCAATCTGAATAAAGACACATCATCATAAAGATCTGTTATTAAACTCAAAAATAAGTTGGTAATTGTACCTCTCAACCCGCGTCAATCGGTTCTATCTTGGAAGAAACGTTTCTACTCACTTAGAACCTGCGACAATGGCAATGACAATGACAAAAATCATCAACTTACTTCAGCAGTTTGTTATAGCCGATGTGTGTAGTGGACGTGCAGCTTGCGCGCACTGAATTCCACTAGATAATGATCTAGATTGCTGTATACTTACGAGGAACATGCGACTGTGGCGCCATCTTTCGAGCTGAATCAACTTCTTTTATAGGGTCGGTTATGGTGGTATTAAGCTTACTTGAAAGAATCAGTGATAGTGGAACCTTCTGAAGGGAATTACGAACCAACTTACTTCAGCAGCTTAGTAACCAAGATTCGGTGCGATTTTGGAAGAAACGTTTCTATTTACTAACATAGTATTCTAAACTGAATCAACTTTGTTGATTGAATAAGTGATGGCGATACCTTCTGAATCACGAACCAACATACTTCAGTAGCTTATTGTAGGCTTTGTGCGGTGTTATCTTGGATGAACGGCACCGTGGCACCATCTTCTGAACCATTCTCATAAACTTACTTTAAAGAATCAGTGATGGTGGTATCTTCTAAAGGAAACTACGAATTAAGTCCACGTGCAACGCTATCGATTCTATTTACTATAATCGAAATTGCGACAGTGGCGCCACCATCTAACCTCAATCAACTTACTTGAGCAGCTTGTTGTAGTCGATGTGTGGAGTGATCTTGAGGAACTTCTGCAGTGCGTTCATGGCGGTGGCCGGCCCCCCGCGCAGCAGCCGCCCCCCGAGGAGGTGCAGCTGGGGCGCGCCGGACTCCCCCCGCCCACGCCCCCAACATATACTTACATTTATCCCGTGGCTGTGGGGCCCCC
>DWPV01008346.1:0-10079 GCA_018251915.1 Urbanus proteus proteus
CAAAGGGAGATCTCCCGCCAGGCTAGGTGATCATGCCTGGGGAGCGGCCGTGCTCCGACAGTCTCAGTTCGAAGCTTATATATATGCAGAGTATTGCGAAATCTTCGATAGCCTGATTCAGAATACTAGTGGCACCATCTCTTGACGAGTAGCGGGAAGTCGCCACAGTAAAATGATTTGTGAATATATATTATCCTATTATGATATTCTATGAAACGTAGTAGATAGTTATTATAAGACGTGACTTATGAATTATGGAACATCAATATTAATAAAGCAGAAAGGTGTTAATGCAGTCCTTCTAATGATTTAATGCTTACTGCAGTGAACAGACATTTGTAACGTTCTGAGAGGACTACAGTTCTATTTGAGCTCGGTCTTTAATATATTGCCAACTTGTAGTCCTTCAGATGTTAATTTATGGTCACTATAGTGAAAAGTCTATGAGCTCCATATCTTCGAACAGAATGAAGTAACACTTTTTTATGGTCAATTTCTAATATTGCCTAATATCAATATTATCAATGTATCAAATCATATATAAGTTTATAATGGAAGCAGAGATTCATAACAAGAACTGGCTGCATAGAAACTCCGGGAACAATGTGGTCTTGTAAAAGGAATAAGAATATTAGAACGTCAATCGGCCATAATTTTGGTTCATGTCAAACCACCTCTATCTGCGTATTTAATTTTTATTAAATTAGATTGTTATTGAGTTGAAATATTTTGTATATTATTGATCTCTAGTAAAGGTTTCAGTTTGTACGATTTATTTTTAAAAACCTAATATCCTGGCAATTATATAAAAACACTCACTTTCCCGGTGTATCTCGGCAGAACTCCTCTGCCCCTTGCTCCCCGCAGGTAGCATTAGCGTTGACCGTGGAGTACGGTGCGACGTCAAGCGGAGCGGGCAGCAATCCGCTTCCCGCTTCGCTCGACACTGTAACCTCGGTAAGTGTCGTACTGCTCAACCGATCTAGGACGGCTCGACCTGTAAAAAATAAAATATTGTAAATATAATTATGTATTGTTATGTCTTATGTCAACTGAAAGGTTTGAGTACAACCCTTTTTAATCTATAGTGCAGAGATACCTGGATATAGAAACTAACCAACTAATATAAAAAATTACTAGTCTTTGGTCAAATTGTGTCAGATTTTTTAAGCCGCCGATGGGACTATGTAACAAACTCTTTTTTTTTATCTTATATTACACTTTTAGTCTTTTATATTAAACTTATTAACTTCAGCACCGATAACATTTTTTTAGAAAAAATATATCTTCCCTAATTACGAAAAAAAAGAAAAAAAATATAAGTAGGGGTTTTAAATTTTAAAAAAAATATTAAAAATTCGGAATTTACAGAAAACGCTTCCGTATCTGTTAGTTCAACATACCTACTACGAGTTAATAGTACTAATTATTTGTTAGATACTTTATTCAAATATTATTTGGTATCCATGCATACTTTACGAAAGTAAGACCTTTGCCAATTATCACTTTTAATAAGAGAGTGTAGGTGTTAATTCAATTTGAACCACAAGTGCCAATAACACTTGAATGGACAACGCCTCCAAACAAGATGTTAAACTATGTGAGATCTAACGACTATATAAATCTATTTCACGTCTCCTTTTATATTAAAGTAGACACACAAAAGAGGTTTTATATTCTAAACCAAAGTTTTATAGTTTAAGTGGAAATAAAGTTATTGTATAAGTTTATTACTTGGTTTCAACTTGTATTGGGCAAACTTAACCACCAGATTTCAGTTGGAGTTATTGCCCGCTAATACGTAAAATGAGTGCAGTGTGAACTTGTGATACTGTGAACTGTGAACTTGTGAAACTTGTGAACTGTGTGAAATCAGTGTGCACTGGAATAAAAACTCTTTTCTTGTAACATGTAAAATTAGATATCTCCTAGCTCAGTAGCTCATAACATATTGCTACTAGCATAGCAGTCATCCGATCGCGGTGTACCAAGGACTGACCGCGCTTGCGGTTAATACCATCGGAATGTACATTTAGATTTAATCAAATTCTTCAAGAACTCCAGGTATAGGCGAATAAGCGTTGATATACTATTTTCTCATGTTTAAAACATAGGAGGTACTTGGCGCTGGTTGAAAGTTAGACTTATCCTCATTTTAGAACTTGAAAATGCAGCAGTTTTTATTATAATACTTAACGATCAAATAGAGTACAATGAGAGCTGAGAGAGGCTGAACAGTTGACTTCTAATTTTCCTAGAAGCTTTTGGCTGAGGTAATCTTCTAAACGGCTGAACTGATTTTGACGGTACTTTCACTAGTAGATAGCTGAAAATCTAAGGCGTAACATAGGCTACTTCTTTGAAAAAAAGCATTAGCGAGCGCGCCACGCGTATGCGGGCCCCCTCGCGGGAGAGTGGGGCGTTACCTATGTTTAGATATGTATTAATTTATACTTTTTAAACGCGGTTGTATTTTCATCTCATACGAATCACATGAAAATTTCCTGGACATACCAGGAGCATACATTCAAAGACGAAAGCGCCATTACGACAAACTTATGTTGCCATGTGTTCCCCGTTTCGAATTATTTAAGTGTTGCCAGCTGTTGAACATTCTGGTCATCGCAGGACGAATAAATAGAATTATATCGCCCATTGACAGGCAGTTCTGTTAACTAGGATATTATGGGAACAAGTTCCGCTATATAATAAAGTTTACGAGTAGTTGAATGTCATTTAGAAGCGCAAGTATTCCATAGAGATAATATACTTAGTAGAGGGGAGCCAGCTTAAAATGTGTTCATCGAAAAAAAGAGAGAACAAATGAGACTAATGGAGTGATTAGACAAATATAAATATAGTTTTGTCATATTCCCCGTTTTGTTGAACACTCGCACTGACAGACCTGCCTTTGGTTCTCCTGCTCTAGAATGACATCTCTATGGCGTATTCTGGAGGCATGTGTGGTGCTGGATCGTTAACAATCTAAGTTCTGCAATGTCGGGCAATTTGAGTTGATAAGGTGACTAGAGAATCTAGAAACACAATTTAATGCGGGCTTCCATGCTTTGTACTTTTATTTACATATATTATAGACTAAAGGCAATGATAAAACTTTAAGACACTCACAAGAAAATTTACGTTGACGATTGAGTTAGATAATACCAGCGCTGTAATATTTATATTGAAAATATCTTCAATTCGTAAGTCAAATCAAACCTCTGCGCACGCGCACAGGCCGCAGGACCCGCGAGAGACATCGATAAAACAAGAGATAATGCAGAAAGGATGTTACAGATATGAGCATCTTGTTCGAACCCTGTCGCAGGCTGTTCCGCCCCCGCGGTTGTCATGGCGGTGATTTATACGACCGAATTGATCGGAACATCGATAGGTCCTTAATACCCTTTAACATGGTCCAGTTGAAAATTATGATAACATTTACCCTGAAAAACATATGAAGCACTAAATTTAATAATAGTCTATGATACTTGATTTTGAAAATAAAGGCCAAAAAATATCGTAATGAAGGTCCTCACATTTACTTTATGAAGCTAACAATTGATTGGTTGTGACTTCAGAGCTTAAGCAGTTTTGCTCTGTTCTTTTTAAATTGCTAGAGTTGTTGTAAGACAATTGCTAGAGGAATTTCAAGTTATTCCTCATGGATGGGCGACCTCAACAACTTCAGGAATTATGTCTCTCTTTTTGAACCAATACTCAGCAGAGCTTAACATTGTTATTGTAGGGCAGAAATAGTCGTGTCGGCAGTGATTCCGTAGTCAAACCCCAGAGGATCTACCAACTCCATATTTAGAGTCTATAACTTGTTCCCATGGATGGCAATAGTCTCTTAAAATGATATTTTAAATTACACTTCTTGTACCTTTTTGTACAGTTTTCGTTCGTTCCAAATTCCAAAAACGAAGTTACGTTTCAAGAACACAATAAAATTAAAACAAAATATTTTTACCGCATTTCAGGCGGTGTTCCATTTAATTTGCCTCAACGGCCAATTACGGTAACATTTGCCCTCAGAAATACATCAAGCACTAAAGCGGTTCATTAAGTAAACATTTCCCGCCGAATTCTTCGACACAGACTATAAATATCACAGAATATAAAACCTTATAGAGGAAGATGGCACCACATTAAACAAAAAAGGATGTAATGTCCACTTTAATGAGACATATTTCGTCATTTATAATATTGTATTGCTGTTGCATGCTGTTGCTTTTTTAATTAATTTAAAAAACATCCCAACAAGTCATTGTTCTTCGATCGTAGCGACAATCGTCACACCTACTTATACAAAGTGTCTTAAAGAGCTGTTGCGTATTAATTTAGATAAGCCTTACACATAATTATATTACCCTTGTGGAGTAGCCACATATGTCCAATTGCGATTACTTGTATTAAGAAGTAAACATCCATAGGTTCAAATGAACATTTAAATATTAATATCAGTTAAATGTTCATTGGAATGTCAATCTAACAAGGACTTATAATAAAATACATTCCTGAAGAACATGGTCAGTTAACTCATCGAATTAATCTAAATACAATTCTACTTATATTATAAGTTCCAGCTAGCAGAGTAGTTACAATAATACAAATACAATCTGCACATCTCTCAGTTAAGATAACGCGTGCTACAAACGAGTAACATTTAAGACGCTAGAACATTTCCAAAGAGTACAGTTTTAAAGTAAAGGATAAATACCAAAGGTGAAGACACGACTAACACTGAGGTGGTCTTGACTAATTAAGCAACATCTTTCAGATTGAGATCGCTAACACGAACACTTAATTATGCGCCCAAATGAGAACCTCAACAGGTACAAATTGCTCAGGATGCAGATGGAGCTGTCAGGAACTCGAAAGTAACTTAAAAAGGCACATCACTTCACGTTTAAAATTATTTTGCCTTTAAACGAAGTAATTTTTCATACCCAATTATGCACATTTATAACCTTCGTTTGTTGTATTATAGGTACGCTAACAATTGTTGTAACTTCTTAACTAATTCTTGGTGAAGGATCTGATTTATGCAGAAGTCCGAATACTATTCTCGTTTTAAGAGTTACGCTACTATTTCGGTTTGGAAATTAAATTTCTTCATTGATAATATTCAAACTAATCTCAATATTTTATCTTTTCAAGTATTTTAACTGAAATCCAAAATATTTACTCACACACCTTCACAAAACTATAACAATAAAAGTTAGTAAAACTTCCAATAAAAACTCACGATCAAAAGATTTACCAACACTTCACCTTCCATACGTCGCTAAACCTTTGCATCTGGCTTCAGAGGTTCAAAGGAAGAGGGTGTTTAAATAAATAACCCTAGTTCTCGTGCGTGTGGCAACAATGATTGGCCCTTATCAATCACCGCGGCGTGAGGCTAATAAACAAGCGCTTCCGCGGTGGGTCTAATGAGGACCCTGTCAGTGTCAGTCTCATGCCCGCCCCTGATCGTGATGCCCGATCTACCGATCGCGAGATCGGACGATAGACGGGGTTTTTTAGTTAGATTTTATATCGTTAGGTGAGTTTTTGTGCAATTAAAGATAATCGAATTGCAACCTTCGTTCTAAGTTGGTAATGGTCAGACCATTACTCATTCAAAGACAGATCTGGACTCAAAGGGACAGTCGCTATGTTGCAATGACTGTAACTGAGATTTTATTTATTAAAAAAACAGCTTTCATTTACAATAAGAAAGCAACCGAGCATGCAGACCATCTGATTATAAATAGTTATTGGGCAAAAGGAGATCTCTCACAGTCTCTTGACGAGTAGAGGGAAGTGACCACTGAGATTTAATGAGATCACGAACACGTTGCTGCACCTGACAAAATTCCACATTCATATTTAACACATTCAACCAATCCACATGGAACATACAATTCATGTTCAACACTACATCTTTATATCACCTCCGCATTCCTTCGACCCGGAAACTTAGCACTATGCACCACTTCGTCACATCTTCAGACGCCATTAAAATCAATTATGACGGAAACGTGCCGCGGAATGAACGGGGAAGTTGGGATTTATCACCGCAATTACTAGCACAATGTTCTACAGTTGTTTAGCGGTGCTAGAGATTTACTTAGCGCGTGTCGAGGCTTAATTCTGGCTTGTAAACGATTGCCTGGGAGTGAGAATTTAATTGCAACTTTACAAGTTTGGAAATGAGTAACGAAGAACCGGTTTTTTTACTAAATAACAATTCTTTAGTTATAGATATCCAGGCGTAACAGTGACTATTTACCATCATCTTCAACCTAAGTGTCTATCTTCGCTAAGTTTTTTGCTGCCTCAGATTTTTTTGTTAATACTCAACATATTGGTAACCGTGGAAGGTGTTGATTGATTGATGCGCACAGCAAAACGCAACTGCCTATCTTTTAGATATTGTTCCTTAGTCGCTTCACAAGAATATTCAAGATAGATACGCTATTGTACATTTTTAGGGCTATTCACATGAAATTAAATTTTGTTTTCGAATAATCATTACCTTAATCTTGGCCCAGAAGGAAGACATTCCTAATCGATTTAGGCGTAATCAACTCAGCTGTAATTAATAAAACTTGATAACGATTTCTATGATTGTTGCTATGTAACGTTAGTACCTATTTGTGATCAAATACAACATTTACATATTTTATTCATACAAATGACTGATGCAACTCGAGAACTTTTGGCTTTGCCAATTTAGTTAAGCGCGGATTAGTAAAACTTCCTATAGTGACTTCACAGTAAATATGGGAAGTAAAGATCCATATTTTTTTCTTTCTTGAATCTGAAATAACGGCATAAATAATACCACCGGACAGCAATTGATATTTTGTTTAAAACTACACTCATAGCTCTATCATGCTATTCTTGGTACATGTATTATACTATACTAACACTAAGATAAATACATCGCCATAAGGAGGCCCAGAACAGACATCTATATTCATAATTTATATCTCTGATTGACCTAGAATAATAATCAAAATAATCTAGATGACAGAAAAGTCTAATGACTATTCCGCAATGTGCAATTCATATCATACGTATTTATCAGAATCTATATCTTATTAGCAAAGATAGAAGAAGATGTAGTGTTGTCAAATCAGAATAAAGGGGAAATAAAATTGTAACAAGGTGCCCTAGTACAATTAGTAGCAAGTTTACACAAATCCAACAAAGGGTTTTGACCTCGTATGCAATGCAAAATGCAATTCGCGTGACAACAGACGGTTTGCGGTCGGCGCGACCACACGCAGCCAGCAGATAATGTAGCTCCGTCACCTGCATACCACAGGGTTGTACTTTAGGACCACTTCTTTATACTTATTGGTGCAGTGAGTAAGTAAGGGTGTTGTAGTTTTTATCATGCATTCTTAGTGAAAAAATGTCTGCAATTCGCCGAAAATTTAGTCACTTAATATTCAATCGAATTAATTCAGGAAAGTTTGAAGTAAACATATTTCTGATACCCGTTGGTTAAAGCTAAGTAACATCAGGAGGAAATGCTTAAAAAAACACATATTTTACTTTCATTTTTCTATTCTATTTTTCAAAGTGTATTAAATTTACATAATTGTGACGCAGAACACATTGATAACATTAGTGGCGATTGATTTATTATCTCGAGCAAATGATAACTAATGCATCTGGAAGCACATTTTCTTTTGTAGTAGTTAAGTTCGGTTATGACATTTTAGGACATTGTTGAAGAAAAAGTAAAATTAAATAATGTGATTTATTTCATTGGTATAGTAATAGGTAGCCTAACTTAAGGCTACTGACACAACATAGATAACAAAGGATATTAACCTCTTTTGTACAATTCAGAATGCTATTCGCTAGACTACAGGCGGTTTTGCGGTCAGAGGACCACACACAGAACACATTATAATTATCTATGACACATCAGGGATGTCTCTAGCCACAACCCAATAATGTTCTAATGACCATGCTAAGAGAGAAAGGTTAGTTAGAAGACAAAATACAATCTAAACCAATTTTATGCTTATCTTTCACACCCTGTAAGACCTATTCTTGGACCTAAGGCCACCTACCAGCCTAAGACCTATATTTAGGATCTGTGAACCCGGTCGATTATCAACTAAGACGTGAAATATTGGGGATTAAAATAATGATAAGTAATTTAATCACAATGTTAAACGCTATTGTGCTCTTATGAGGCTTTTTAGCGTTTTTATTAAAAGAAGAAGATAAACTGTATTTTACATGCAACAGTGATAAGTTAGTTCATTTGCTACTTAAAATTCATTAATGGAATGCTGCAAAGTTAAACAGAAAATGTTTGACACAACCTTCAACTTCAAAGTTCGAAGAGGGTGGCCACTGAAAACAATGTAAACTTCAACCGGCGGTCGGTAGCGTTTAGTCAACACCTAGTTTTATTTATAACGCCCCGTCTGCGACACCGCTGACTTGTACAGTTGTACACCCGTGCTTTGCTCGATTTTTAGCTTATTTTTTCCCGACCACGTCAGAAGGAGGGTAATGGTTTTCAAGCGTATGTATATATGTATGTCCTATTCTTTGACACGCCGTACAGTCCAAATTGTTTGACAGATTTTAACACACGAGATGTCTTTGGATTCGTGTCAATTGTCATAGTGACATAGGCCATAACATTTTTAAATATAGAGCCTGAAAACTGAAAAAGGCATGTTTTAAGCAGTCGGGTGTTTCCCTCAGATAAGTCTCCCTTACTACATCTTAAATATTGTCGAGGACAAAAATTATAACAAGAGAAACTCACAAAACACTTGACGTAGATAAAATCAAAATATTTTGTTCAAGTAAAGTTTAACACAATCCTTTTTTACCGTCAAAACTTTAAGATAATTGCACAAGATGATTTGGAACGTTGTTTACATTACCACAAAATAGTTTTGCATAGATAGACGAATAACAGTAATAATGAAAATTCAAAAGAATACATTTATTTTAAAATACTATACAGTTTTTTTTCTTAATGCATTTATAAGCATTCACCCGCTTTGGATTTCTTAATATATTTCTTTTTTCATACCACCGTTTTAAGCTATGCATTGCTGACAGTGTTAGAGTTAGTAAGTAGATATTAATATTCTAAAGATAACGTGACCAAACTTCCCGGTGGCGATGTCTAAACAAAACTTAAAACACTTGGAATCGTGCATAAACAAACTATTCGCTATTGTAAACACCCGGCACTTGTTTTAAAACTTAGGAAGTATTTACATGATGCTTGAACGTTCACGCCTCAGAGGTGAGCTTTCTAGGTGTGCGGCTGTGACGTGCGGCGTGCGGCTTGCGGCTTGCGTCAATCGACGTTTAGGGTATGTTAAGGGTTCATTTACATCTATAGGCATCGAACGTATCTTGGCAGACAAAATTGTATTAGCTCTAATATATTTTGGCAGGTACGGACGATACCTGCTTAGATTTAAATCAATGTTGTAATCTACATAGCGTTAGATTTAGTGGTAGATTAGTAGGTTATACTTCTGAACTACTTCTTATCCATCTATACAAATAAATAAAATCAAAGTGTCTGTTTGTGATTTCAAAATAACATTTTTTACTCAATGCATATGAAAGTATACATGATAAATATAACGAAAGTGCAATTTTTTTTTGTCTGTCTGTTTAGCTGAAGTAATCTTCTAAAAAGCTGGACTGACGGAACTTTCACTGAATGATAGCTGAAGGTGTAAGGCGTAACAAGCTACTGTTACCGAATATACTGATTTTGTGCCTGGCGTTCGGAAGTGACAGCTGTCTTAGGAACGTTGATATTCTTGAAGTGATATATTGAATGGTCGGTGTAGTTTGTCGGGAAGATTGTCTAACGTTTCCTTTATCTAATTAAAATTCCCTTCTGATCTTTATTTCTAAGAATATTGTTTATGAATATAACAATATCATAACACTGGTTTTCCTCAATATTCTCTGATACGTAGAAAATACGATCTCGTCTCAGGAAGGGAGATATTTTAACAAAGAGGCGTGTCCTGTCCGTCTGTCACTCAACGACCGCTCCATTAGAGGAATTGAATTGA
>DWPV01008347.1:0-10078 GCA_018251915.1 Urbanus proteus proteus
AGCGGCCAATTAATGGAAACTGCAATAGAAAATCAGAGAAATTGATAAGTGACTGATAAGTCTCAATGCTTACTTACTTCTCGATGAGATTTCCTGGAGTATAGTCTCGTTGATTGAAATATATGAGTCACGTGTACGATGCACAGGAATTGCACGCCCGATGATGGAATTCGGAGGCTATCGATAGAAAAGGGATTTTTCAATGACCTATACGAGTAAATATACGACCTAGATAAGCTTGCACCTGCGCAATGAGCCCTAGGGACGAAACAGCGCATGTTTCACGAGCTAGCACGACTAAAGCTCGGTCAAAATGCGAACTTAAAACAATGAGAATGTATACAATTACAGTGCAGGGTTGCGCGGCCTTTTAGCAACCATTAATGCGCCGAAAATGTGATATGTAATGTAGATTACCTAATTTACCTATGCCTTGAAATTAGACGCCTACAAATATTGAACATTTTTCATGGAATAGGTACCTGATCATCGTTAAAACAGGATAAATAAGATTTATATTAAGTCAGTACTATTTTATTTTTAAATAACTTGTTTATGAGTAGGTAGGTATATGTAGCGAGCAATAGGTCTATTGTCCAGTACTTGTCATGAAATAATAAATTAAGCTTTTGGCTTCTATAAATCCAAATCTGTTGATTCTATAATATATTCAAGTGAGTAGAAGCAAGCTTCGTAAACAGCATTGACAATGACGCTGTTGTCATCACATTAATCTTGTCAAGATTATATTATGACGTCATAGGTAGTGTTGCCAGGTACGATTTGTTTTGTTTCGGGCAGTCATTCCAAACTGTAAAATGCTATTCTAGCTGCAAGGTACGAGCGGGGCAAGGGGGAATAAAATACCCTAGAAGATTTTCGGCTACTACAAATGTCGTCTTTCAAATCTGGCTACAACATCAGGATACAGAAGCTGGAAGAAGTGATAAACGAGTTACACTTGAGATTACCTGTACTTTGAAGACAAGGAGACGACCATATACCTATATATTGGAATCCTATCTCTATGAAGATGACACGATAATATTTCAATCCGATAACTTGTTCTATCACATCACTGGGAAGGCGAACGCAAGATTACCTATGCAAAAAGGCGACCAACAGAATATTTGGGATTGGGAAACGGAGCCACCGAAGTCACTTAGCCAGATTGCTATGTTTTTGAAGAGCGAAAACTTTCTTTCTGATGAACTGCTTCTTAAAGAAGCGTAAGCCGACATAAATTAGTCCCGGTGGATTGGGACTTGGTCCCCGCGGAATAGCACCTATTTAGTAATATCTATCCTCTATAATATACAAGTCCAAAACCAGAAGCGATCACCGGATGGAAAGTGGCACATTAAATATCAACGTAAAATTGAACATTTACGCCTCGTCCGCCCGATACCTGTTCAAATCCGAAAACTTTTAGGTTCAGTAATAAAAAGTTTCTTATATGTTGCTCATGAAAAAGCCTTCGATTGTCGAAGCCGATTCGATGTCGAGTCGAAGTCGAAGCGATTGCCAAGTGTCGGAATTTTTTCAGCGATACCAGATCGACTATACATCAATCGATATCAAGGTATACAGGATAGGATGTGTATACAGAACCGCCAGCATGTCAGTCTGAGTATAGAACAATCCAACTAATTCAATCCAATCTAACCAGTAGCGGAGAGTAACTCAAGGAAATATATCGCCAAAACTGTTCATCCCTGCTTTGGAAGAGGTTTTCAAGTTAATGGACAGGAACGGTCTTAGACTTGATATCAATGGCTAACACGTCATTACAAGACATAAACGTTTGGTTTCCGGTAATATTGAGATTTTGAGAGATTTGCTAAAGGTCTACAGCACAATTCTAGATGATTAGTATGTCACAATGGGTGGATCCTAATGAACATGGACCAGGCATTCAAAAAATAAAACTTAACTTATCACCTATCGCTAGGTACTTACTACTTCTTACGTAGGTATATGATCGAAATAAAATTATTCGTTTACATAACAAATATTAATTTTACATTTTTTTTGGTATTAATATAACGGTAATATGAACGTTAAAAAGTATTCGATAAATGTTTTAGTTGTTCGAAAAGTAATAATTTATTAATATCATTGAAGTAAAATTCTTAATTTACGTACCTCTATATCCATAAGTGTAAATCTGTTAATAACATTTATATTACGTGTAACACGTAATTAAACATTAAGGAGCCATCCTTATATCTTGTACGTTATTGGAGTACCTACTAAACCTTAACATTGCTTTGTTTTATCACTCCACCGCAATTTAGGGTACCTAAACAAAATAACAGCGTATTTTAAGTTACGTCCTTCAGTACTGAAAATCGGTACCTATAAACAAGAAGCGTGATAGCTAGTGAATTCGTTCGTTTTGCGTCGGCGGTTTTCGGCCAATGTTTAGGCCCGAAAAGATGTTATGTTAAGTCGCCTCTACACTCGCACGTAAACCGTGATCGCGAGATTCGCGCTTGATCTCTACGGAAACAATCTCCCTATACCTTTGCAACGTTCAAACGTTGTAAGTAACTTACGTAAGTAAGGAACAAACGTTTCGTTAGTTCCTTACTTACGTAAGTAATTGTGGACGTTGCGTTGCAATAGCAAGTTAGCACCATGTCCTGCCATTATACGTAGTACCTACAAAATTGTTATTATTTGGCTGCAAAAGTACGGGCTCTGCTTTAAAATATTCAAACAATAATAGCAAACTTTACGAGCATCTGGTAAACTGCGTAAATTCGTTCGTGTTCAGTTACCTCGAACTAATTGCGAATCTTTTATCGCGAGGCCAAAAACTGATACAGGGAAACGCCGTGAAGCGCGAACACCAAATACAGAAAGCATTTTCATTCGCATTTCGCACACCAGTAGTGTAGAGCTGGCATTACCGAAAAGCCAAATCAATAGAATCTTCGGCAGAACTCGCGTTCCGTTTAACTAAAAAGTTTATAGTAAAGTTGTTTTAAAAATTAAGCTTTAAAGACGTTTATCTGTGTCTGTAGGCTATATAAGCAATATGAAATTTATGATCAAGTTAATGTGCTTAAATTATCTCTTATGTGGTACTTTTCTACGAGTGACTGAAGGTTTCGATATAAATATTAAATCACCTTAGGGTATGTTCACATTACGTCGGACCGACAGTCTTACCACTCGATGACTATCATTATCGATCTATAGGTATATTCTATTACATAATGAAAATATACTAATTTTCCTTTTCAATTTCGTGAACATGAATAAAAAGATTTTAATCAATAAATATTGATATATTCATCATCATCATCATTCTAAAATACAAATTAATTCCAATACATTTCCATTTTTGTATATAGGTACTATACATAAATATATTTTAATCGTTAACTTAAAGTTATGGTTCGGATTAAGTAACAAAAGATTTCAAGACGAGTTTAAATGAATACCTATATTTTTTAAAGTTACTTAATCCTAAAAAAAACAATACATATCCTAGTGTTTACTTAAATACTAAGAATTAATCAAAAGTTCCCATCATTCACTCCGAAGTAAACTACCGAAGAGGGTATTTTTAAATATTACCAAAAAACACACTAAATCTGTATAAAATGTATAAATTATTTGTAAAAACATTTGTATTGTAACAACAATCAACTTATGGGGTTTTGCTATGCATGAGATAATTAATTAATAATTATAAAACTAAAGCTGAGTAGCTGCCTCATATGGTAATACTTTTATATACATTCAAAAATAGTCAATACTATACTAAAAAAATCTTACACAAAGCCAATATACTACTAGTTAATACTAACGTTTTTTTATCACATTTGAAAATTTGTATTTTTATAAGTTTCGAGCCCTGTAAATCGCAGGAATTAATACATATATATGTATTTTAAATTACTGCTTGAACAATATTGTTAAACGTTGTACTTTTGAGATTTATGTCAATTTAATAATAAATAATTATATAATTTAATTTTGGGGTCATCCGTAAAATCTATACAAATAAATCAAACTTAAGTGTCTGTTTGTGATTTCAAAATAACAACTTTTTACTCAATACATATGAAAGTATACACGATACTTATTACAAAAATGCATTTTTTTCTGTCTATTTGCCTGAAGTAATCTTCTAAACGGCTGGGCCGATTTTAACGGGACTTTCACTGGAAGATAGCTGAAAGACTAAGGCGTAACATGGGTTGCTTTAATTTTCAAAAAATCCAATAGCGCGCGCTGCACACGCCCGTGCACGCTTTCGCGGAAGCACTGGTTATCACTTAAAATCGACAGATATATACATATGTATATATCTGTCGATTTTGTAATGATGTCACAAGTTTTTTTTTCATTCATTAAGAAGATCGGAGACAGGTCTAAAGACCTTATAATTTATGAATAACTCCTAACTCTAGTAATTTTAGATCATAGCATAAAGAAATACATATTAAAGTTAGAATACCAACTTAATTTTTAGTAGGAATATCTTAAAAATATTGTTTACAACTGGTCCCCATTGTATTGCACAATTGACTATAAACTATTGAACCAATTATGATCTTTTGCGTGGTCATTACATTTATCTCGATTATTAAATAGTTCGAGATTTTTTGGAATTTCGAGACAGTAGTTACCTTCATACGGTAAAATTAGCGTTTATGTCAAGTTTCCAGATAACCGTGGGATAATACTCACAAACCTAATATTTAAAAGTGACGTAATTTCGGACTCTTGCATAGAAATATTAAATTGATCTTGAATTAGGCCACAAACGATGTCATTACAATTAAGTTACATTACATTATAACAACATGTATCAAACAAATTATGGTAATTTCAATTAGTTCGACGAATAACCACACCAATAATGAATTCAATTGGCGCTAGTCACAATTCAAGAGCAAAAACGTCCCAGTTCTGATAGATCGGAATAGGTATCGTTAGTAGATGTAATAAATAAAGGTGTAATAAAAAGTAAGACGTCATCCCGAGGAACACTCCATTAAACACAACTTACACTTGGAAGTACCTCTGTGTTAGATGATTTCATGAATAAGGCAAACATGAACTTTGAATTTCAAGACTTATTATTCGCACAAATAAATGAGAAATTATAGCATTTTAAATTATTCTCTAGTTTTTAACATAGTATCTGAGATTCTTTTCATGTCCCGTTGGTATAGTAGCTATAGGGGATTTTTTATGAGACGGTTGCCAACACGGAACAATATAAAATGTTTATCGCTGCGTCGTTGCCAACAGCGTCCTATACACTATTGATAATGTGAAGCGATTATTTCTTTTGTACATAGAAGTCTATTTTATAGACAAAACACTAGATTACCGTATACATAACATCAAACACTAAAAATATAAAATTATTAATCACGCTAGGTTTGTCTTCATTTTCTTAATTCGCTCTAGTTAGCTGTTATCTGCCATATCGTCGAGGATGTACACCGCATCATTTGTGTGTCCATATCGAATTATTGAGGTGTAACCTGTAAAAGAGACCACTATTTTACAACCTTATAATAAATTTTACAACTTTATAATTCATGTAACGTTATCTTACAATGTTAACATGCATTATAAGCGTTTATTGTACGTTGTTAACGGCTAAATTACACCATAAATGCTGCTATTACTGATATTCATTTTACAATGCCTTATCAGGTTGATAAGGTGTATAAAAGGTTGGAATGTACTTGCTTCTTATTCATTTCACAACTTTGAGAGTCGAACGGCTGAAGGCTCTACGAGGGATTTTTTACCGCTTTCCTTACAAATTATATTTACATAATGAAAATTGTTTCCATAAAAATGTGTTACTTTTTTTACAAATTTAAAACGGCAAGATTTATAAGACATAAACTGTAAGTAGTGCAGACTAGTAGGATTTGAATTAAATTAAACACAGTGTAATATTTTATGTCCAATATATTTCAAGTACAAATTTACATCTACAACGTAATACTGGGTAAAGGAACTTACAAAGTCACAAATTCAGCGTAAAATGCAGAATATTTTATAATACCAATACTTTTATTAGTTCACAACTAATAAAATGATAACTAGGGACAGCACATAAATAAATAAAATAAATAAGCCTTTTTAAGGGATGTATAGAAATATAAATACAAATAATGCTAGAATTTGCTATCAAAAGTTTATGTCAGGGACGTGCCCATTTATTCAAGATGTATTTGTAAGTATAATGAGCTTGAAAGAGAAAAATAATAATAAGCCCCAATGTAATATAATAGTCTTCAAACAAAAAAAAAGTTTTACAAACGTAACATAACCAAGAACTAGGAATGTCTCAAGGCAATAGGCCTTAATATATATTTTCATTAATTACATTTATACTAACTGAAAGAAGTTCATTCCAAACTTTTAAACACTTAATGCCTACTTTAAAAACATAGTGAAATAAATACATAAAATAATATTTTAGTAGATAATGTTTTAGGTGTTCAATTCGAGTTATTTCATAAGGTATCACAGTAACAATTTTATTTTTATTGTTTTATTTGCATAATTAAATTATACATGATACATTTTAACTTAGATATAAATACTCAAAAGTATAAAATACATAAATTAATGAATGCTTTTAATGGGTAATTCTAGTTATACAATGACAAGAAAGTTCGGTTTAAGTTCTACATTAAAAATCTACACTGAAAACAAAATGTAATTCTTATAATTGTAACATTTTCTTATACAGATAGTTTCAGTCAAATGTTAATGGGGTGGATATACATATTTTTTATACTTTTTGTTCACTTACGACCTAAAGATAATTGTAATTGTACAATAATTATTAGTACTTGTAATTATACAATACAATATGCGATTAAAAATTAAGATAAAAAGAAACAGCATAATATATGTAAATTAAAAAAGTACCAATATCTCGGCAATGTAATGGCAGTATTATAAATTTATGCAGTCGATGGGTTAATGTTTATTATTATTATTAACAAACATATAAGTAGTAGCAGTTACCTTAATAGCTTTCCCCATCTTAAAGTTTTATTTATAATAGCATTAATTGTAATCAGTTCTGAGCAAACTTTGTTCTAATTGTACTACAACTACGGGTATTTAAGTCTAAATAAATATAGCAGCAACTTTACTACTTGGATTGTTGTATTATTAAAGTAATTTGAATTATGTATATCAAGGGTAAAATAAGACTGAATATACTCTTAAATAAAAGATAAAAAGTAATAGAACAATTATATATTCTTTATATCGTCGATCGCCTATATTAAAACTAGCATGTCGGCTGCAGTCCTCATAAAGAAGGAAGCGATAGAACGATATATAGACTTTTGGACTATTATTTGGGACATCATTAAATTAAGATTAAACTAATTTCTCATGTTACGACACCTATTCAGATTGTCTGAACTATAAATTAGTCTTATCTGAGAAATTAGTTTAATCTTGATTCCGATAAATATCCATAGCGTATTTACCTCGCGCATCTCAAGAAAAAAAACCTTGAAAATAACCTGATTGCTAGGGTTGTGTATAAGCGTTCTTATTACATAAAAAGCCGCCTATCTGGCTTCTGCTGGATTATCTTTTATTGTAACAACTTAAAGTTCGTGATAAAATTAAACTACACAGCCAAGTTTGGGTTAAAGAATATCACATCTAATATATCTAATTTAGTATGGTATATTGGTGGTATATTGATTACGTATCTGTTGAATACTTAACTACAATTAACGATAAAATAAAACCATGTTGCATTTTTTAAAGGAAGTTAAAAATAAGAGTATATAGGTATATTGAAGATATGAACAAACAATTATTTTGATTTCAAAATAATATAAAAAAAAAGAATAATAACAAGTTTAAAACATTATGGAGTATCTGTTGGAATGAAAACAATATTCTATTGTAACAAACAAAATGTATAGTCAATTAAGATCAAAAATATAAAAGTAACAATTTTTATCAATAATAAATTAATATTTATTAAGAGACAAAAATTGCGTCCTTACAAAGTGTAGATATAGCTGAAGAAATATTTCATTAATGATATAGATCCACAGCATTATATAGACTACAATAATAAGATATGATTAGTACCAATACTACTATTAATAATGTTTAATTACCAATTTAAACATGACAATACAATAAAGAATTATATTTGTATGTTACTGTTTTCCGTCAAACACAACATTATATTATTATCTTTTATGTTCCCCTCACTTTCTCATACAATGTAATGATCAAATACATATCAACGAAAAACAGCCTGTGCAATATTTTATTTTCCTTATTGAACTTTATCAATTTTGCCAAATGCAAAGTAAAGCAAATGCTGGTAACAAATTGGCAGTTATTTAAAAAAATAAACTTTTCCATTTAATTCATTTATACAGCCTTCAATTTAATTGGACCCAGTTCAGATTCCATATATATTCTAGAGCCCATATAACGATTAATTATATTAATTGTAAAATTGATAAGACAATAATACTCTTAAATTTAACTTCCGTAATTTTTTATGATAGTTTAAATCTACGTCTCTGTTTATTTGAGTATATTATGGATATGATAAGAACACAGTGCGATATCAGAATTTTATTAATTAGGTAATATAAAACGAAATTAGATAAATATTTTCGTTATCGTTGGAATATAAAAAAATAAACAGAAATAGCGTCATACTTGTAATAGTGTATTTTACGCCCTTTAAGATTAGAAAACATTGTAACTATTTTATTATAATACATGAATTAAAATATTAAACTAACTAAATCCACTAACTTATTTGAATGTGCCGTGTTTACAAAATAATTTTATAGACGATTTATATTTCCTATTTTCTATCACATTGGTCAAGGCAATATAGTCTTTTCGATTGTATGCACAATAGTAAATACAATTGACCAAAACACATATTGTCTTAATGCATATCTTACGTATATTTCTCAGCGTATCTTATACTAATTACTGAGGGGAGTCGACCTCTTTACCTTGTGGGATTCCGATGTGTGCGTTCCGGCCCTTCAAGGCGTATTGAGCGATCACGTGTACTATTGCCGCTATAAGGGCACCTATACCGAACCAGCGGAAGGTGTTCCAACCACCATACGTATCGTACAAATGACCGCCGATAAAGTTGCCCAAAGACGTGCCCACGCCTTCGAATATTGCGCCTACTAGCCCCTGTAACGTTATACAAAATTGGTTGAGTTTTTATCTGTGATTCAAATACTATTACTTATATGCAAAATATTTTACGACATATTTGAACAATTTTATACTGGTTTTTATTTCCGAATGGAGTTTGAACCAAACCGATTATTACTATTTGTACATAAAAAAATATTACAACGAATAATGATGTTTTTAGACCACGTCTAATTATCGAGTTCAACTAATGGTAAGTGGTCGCTGCCACTCATGAACATCTGTAAGCAACTCTATAATATATAATATATAACATAAAGGTTTTACATGAAGTAGATCTCAGATGCGTTGAAATTCTTGAGGATTCAGATCGCTTTATATGTCAGTACGCATCCACATCCTTTTACCGAAATAAGAAAACCGCTTCATGGTATAAATATATATGTTAACGGCCTAATGTAACTTTACTGGTCTATGGTCTATGATGGTACGATTTTTTATGGTTAAACTAAGTGCAATGAATCAATAAACATACCTGCACCGTAGTTTCCGTACCAGGCGGTGACACAACATTGGCGTATGACGTCATCGTTGGGTAGAACATTCCGAAGGTGATCCCTTGGAACATCTCTATAGGCAACGCCCACCAGGGGTTAGTCAGGAAGGAATACAGTATGAAACGAACTCCGAACGCGAATAGCACTAAACTCATCATGTTCACATGGCCCACTTTACGGAGTATGAAACCTGAAATGTAAATAAAATATCACTGAGTTTTATTTATTTAATTGTCACTTCTATTAAATAATACGAATAAATGAGGTCAACATATACGTTATGAATTGAATTAAACTAAAATGCATTTAATATCAAATGAATTATAGTCATACTGACATTATAGGAA
>DWPV01008348.1:0-10077 GCA_018251915.1 Urbanus proteus proteus
AAAAATACATCATGAATATCCGCATTATTGGTAATTGATAGAATTGCTTTAAGAGTCAATTTCTCAATTTGGCAATAAAAATATGTTAAATTTAAATATAAAGAAATAAAGTATGTCTTACTAATATAATATATATGTAATTGTAGAAATAATTATTTAATATTTAGATTCTTTTTTGCAAACTTTACTTTTCAGGTAAAACATTTTAATTAAAGGTCATTGACGTTCCTATTCTTATTTTGATCGCATATTACTTGTAGCTAACAGATTATTAAATTGCTTATTCATTACTGGAAAAAGCCGCTGCTACTTAAGTAAGTACGCATTAAATCAACTTACCCATGACAACAAGTTAAATGAACATCAGTTTACGATTGATAATTTTGATTGTTGACTCTCCAATGTAACAAAATAGGTTACTTTCTTTTAACACGAAATAAATTGACCTTTATTAAATTCTAGTATTCATGAAACAAACAATGTAAATATAAATAATATTAGTTTCTGAAATTGTATGTTGATGCGTTTACACTTTACAGAGATACAGCGACAGCGATAAATATTATATTATATTAAATAAAGTCCATTCTAAGTTTGACAGCTAATTTTATTAAGTTGGCCATTCCGCCTTTATGTCAGACAAATGAAATGATGTTGCCAGCAAATTGTATTTTAGCTGTATTTGGGAAAACGAAAACAATTATTAATACATCGCAGTTAATATTACAAGTCTTATGATCGACAATTAACATTATCCATTTCAATGATTTCGGAACTGATAAAATCGTGCACTGTACTGTAATAAACAACAAGTGTATTATAATCCATTTACAGCTAGAAAAAATCATAAAACCTCAAAGGGCCACAGTATAAAATATCTCACATTAAAAAATAGCGTAAATATGGTTAAGAAAGAAAGAACTAATAAAGCCCCAATAATCTCATTTGAATATGTGGGCTTATAACAAAATTGTTCAAATTATCAGACTTCTATTAAAAATATTTGGTACGTATGTAAGGGAAAATGGAAAATGTCATATGGTAGCATAGAATTCCGATTTGCCAACTTGACGGTTAAAAAAAAACTGGGAATGGAAGCAACAACGACGCGATGGGAGGCGACAAGGCGTCATGTTTTTAATGGTTTTTGTTGTCAAAGTTTTTATGGCTATGGATCCAAGTCCTTTACAGCCAATTTTCATTTATTTTGAAGTGAAAACTTCTTTAGCGGCATTATGCATTTTTTGTGATATGTGCCTCTAAAAGGATCAGCCTTGCTTTAGCTGGTGAGCGATTGGGTGGATGCTGCCATAGCAATCTGGTAAGGTTTTTGCACAGAAAAGAGAAAGAGAATAGAATGCGCATATGAGCCAATTAGCATGGAAACCGCTGTAGCCAAAGCGACACATAGAAATCAGTACCTACATAATCGTATTCTCACCATAAAGAAACTTGTATTTTTATTGGTTGCCTGTTTTCAACGTCGGTAGTCGTGACAACCATGTCTATAGCACCGATTTATATGCCTTCTGCATAATGTAATACATGGTAATACGTAAGATTTTCGTATTACCGTGTATTACATTGCGCAGAAGGCATATAATTAGTTGGTGTGTGGACTATTAACAATGTGACAGAACATTTTTGATAAATGATTGAGTCGCATAACCATAGCAACCGACATGACAATTTAAATTGAACCTTATCTCAAAGTAACAGCATTTTTTCATTTATGTTAAATACTGGTAAATTTCTGCGGTGATTTAATAGAAAATTCTACTAAATATTTCATTCTGCGAGTCCTCAAATTAAAGTCTAATTCTAATAAATCTGGTCACACTGCTTCCGAGGTCAGCTGTCATCTTGCGGATTTGTTTCTTCTGTGTTGCAAACTCGTCGGAAGGAGTTTTGGCGGGAACGTGGAAAGAGCCGTTTCGTTGTAAAGTGATATTTTTCTAAACTTGTGTATAGTCATATTTTATGTGTAAAAATGGTGGGATTTTGATCATAAAGTGTTCGATAACGTGCACGCGTGTGGGAAAGTGAAAGAAAGAAAGAGGTGACTATTCGTGTTGCTTCCAAGACCTCCATGAAGAAGTCCTAGTAAAGTCTCTACCACTTTGCTGGACCCATCTCAACTCATCATTTTCTATATTGAAGCATCTCATCATCGTCATCTTCCATATGGATATAATATCCATCAGAATAAGACATAAAGAAACAATACTAATGAAGATTCGCTGTTAAGGACTTAGATCCATGGCGGTAAAATAATTTTAAGAAAAAAAAGATCGTCGTAAGAATCCGCGCGAAACGTTCAACTATCTATATAATAGGTACATAATATATTATATCATTAAAATCTTGGTATGTAATTTAATATATTTTTATTATTTATTTTATTTTTATATGATCGAAGAAGTCATCAGGTGGACTACAAACAAGCATGCAGTCCACCTGATGGTAAGTAGCTACTCCCACCCTTGGACATCTGTAATCAGCCCCAGATACGATCACAGATGCGTCGTTACCCTTGATGACTAAGTTTGAACGCCTCTGATAATTATGTTTGTATATGTATTAACCTCCTGAGCTGTAATTAATCCTGGCTTTTTGAGCTCTATTCTTTTATTTTTGATATAGGTATAGCTAGATTGATTTTCTTCAGTCTGGTCCCCCTCTTCCCATGGTGAGATGTCGTGAGATTTTATTCAACCTTCTCTTAATCTCATGTGAGATTTTTCATAATAGATACGTATTTTTAATGTAAAAAAACGCGTTGAATTTTTATTTTAAAAAGAACAAATCTTAGGTTTTCACTATCCTTCACTTTAAGATTGCTGAGAAACTAGAAGTGTAACAAAGACTAAACAATAAAATAATTAAATCTTAACTACAGTCAGGTTGGGTGACATTGAATGTCTGGGTAATGTTGAATAACATTAGATAGTTTCACAATTTTATTTAATGGCAACTCGAAAGGTCGTTCGGGATGTATATATGGGAGTATGAATTAAAAAAAACTAATGACACTTACATATTATATTTAATTTCCTTAAGGGTTTATTTCAATTTCCAAAATGTGTTTCAAATTCTTAAAACTAAACTTCAAAACCCATTCAAAATAAATTGTGGTAAAGTATCACTTAGATATACCTATAAAAATAAATATAACAGTATATAGGTGATAAAATATTTTAAAAGGTTCAGCTTGTCCGGACTGCTACTGAAACAGAAAAATATTTGTTATATTGAAAAAAAAAAACAATCTTATCATTTTATCCTGTCGCCAAAAATAAATAGGATACATAATCCCTCAACCAGAGATTTATATATAATCAAGATTCGCCCGTTCCATACTTCAGACGCGCGAACCTATGTTTGTCTTTTAATTAGATACTTTCGCTAGACTGCGGCTCGTGTGACAGAGAACAAACTATATCAATTACATAATGCAAGAGCGAGATAACTGTAACTATCACTACGCCGTCTTTTCTTCAGCAGTTACGCAAAACGTAAACAGTTTTTGAATGTGCAGGGCCTATCTATGGTAAAAATCTTTGCCCTCAACAACATCAACAATCAACAATAACATTAATAAAACATACCTACTCATAGTGTCTAGCACCACACATAGGTACACATCCAGCCTCCGTAACAGAGTATATGTGACTGTCTTTGTATACCATTTGGTTCGTTTAAAATAAAACTTTACCGTTTTCAAATAGGTACCTACTTTTGTAAGAAACATCAACACTTATTGAATACAAATTAAATTATAATTGGCTGGAAACTATTTTTTGTATTTGTTTTTCAACGCTTATTGCTACCTGGCACCTAGGGCAATCTGTCCTTGCCCAACCATAGGGCCGCGGCACTGCAAAAACATAGTAGGGAATCTATTGCATACAGATGACTAAAATATCATCAAGTAGTTCTAAGTATTATGGTGTAAATATAATGATGTAACCATAATAGGAAATGCTTAGATGCCTAAATACTCGTAGGTATGAGATAAAACTAGTTTTCCCTAAGTTTTTTTCTGTAAGTAATGGTCAAACAGTGACCAATTTCCTAAGTGTCCATTTATTTTACTGTCTGATCGTCGATAGTAATTTTTCCGTGTATTCTATTACTACTTTCCGATCAAGTACAACTACATTCAAATCAATTTCACCTACATGTCAAAAATACCGTGTTCTTCATTGCTAACATACAACCAACATAGTGTATGTTAAACAGGCACGGATCATCCTTAGAGCCACATACGGCACTACATAATATGATAAATGTTTGTTGCTATACATACATATGTAAATAAAATTTTACCATTATTACTATGTAGACCATTTTTTGATATTTTACCATGTAGGCTTGAATATCAAAAATAATATACCTACTCTCAGAATCAAAACAGAACTTCACAAACGCATCAATAGAAGTAAAACATCAATAGTGTTACAAAAACAGTTTAAGATACAAGCAGGATAACCCATGATGTCAGCTAGAATCAAGGGAGCATAAAGATACTGCTCAACGTTGTGAAGCAAAGTTCCTTCATAATAAAATGCCTATTAACTCTTCAGAGGCGCTGTATATAGAGTTTCCCAGGCGATATGTTTTTGTGTGTAGCAAAATCTAACAAAATATTGCTATTTCATATTATCCTGAATATGTGTATATCGGATAGGTAGATCTCTCAAACCCTATTAGTGCTCCCGGGCGACACTCGACATTCACATGATCATCACTGATGATGTAAAGAACTTCAGACGATTACACAGTTCACTCAGATCTGCATATGGTCATGCTCTGCATTTGATAATTTATTTATATCGTTTGATGATATCTACAAGTAGGCCACTCAACGTTAGTTTGACATTACAGCACAAGAAAATAAGCCATGTATAGCTTAATTTGTACTGTCACTGAATACCAAAATTCTTTAATGGGATTTGTTTATCTTTCAAGGCAAATAAAACGACTATGCATGTTCCCAAAGAATATGCTGATATCAGCCACAACCAATGCTCTGTATCCCTATTACGAGTTCATTACGTTTAGTGAAACGTTCCTCGTTTACGTTTTACATCTACATACAGCGCTCCTAGCGGATCGTTTAGGTACTAATATTTTTACAATAGAACAACGGGCCTAAAGATAAACTGCACTGAAGTATGTCTGCATGGAAGTACATCATTTTAAACCATGTTTAAAATATTTCACCACTGAATACTTTTTGATTGTAATCACTTAGTCAATCAATTGAAAAAAGTTTTATCACCCGGTGCTGATGAAACGCAGGTCACGTCACAAGGTTAGCTGAACTTTGTGTTCTATAATAATAATAATAATACTTACCGAAATTATACGCATTTACTTACCACATGCATTTAAAAATATTGCGCACTTATTACATGGCCATCCACTTTGGACCTGTCAAACATTTCTGTAAAAACACGTTAAGGAAATATTATAAAAAAACTCTTAGTCGTGTATAACTTACTGACTTATAACATGTGTGTAAGTGACATGCATGTGTCTTCACTCTTCTAAGCGACTACTAACTCACTCACTAAGGGAGGGTACCTAATGTTTTTCTATGGTATGTATTTCTTTGGCACATTACTACAGCCCAAACGGCTTGACGGATTTTAATATTATGAGGTGAGGAGGAGGATATAGGCTATAATAATTTTAGTTTTCTTTTAATAATAGCAATATGAGTATCGAGGTAAGTCAATTGCTTTTAAGCAGACGGGTTTTTTGTTTTTAAGATAATAATACTAGTGTTCTGTTCTTGTTTTTGTATGTTTATGGTGGGTGACACAGGAATAATCCTAGTGTGTAAAAAGCCTAGCCGTGTTGTCTTAATCTATTTACAATGGCAAAGGATACTGAGACACTTCTCCGCGTCTTTGTTGCGTACAAAGCGCACTAAGGCCTTCCCGGGGCCGGTAAACTCCACACCCCTCAGCTCACCCACTTCGCTCATCTTGGCCCTTAAGGCTTCCACGGTGACACTCGCTGGCAACTGTTATATAAAAATATTAGGTTAGTCAATAAAAGTATTAACAAAACTTCTTGATGTAAATAAATATAAATAATAATAATGCAATGGTGCGCGTTGCTGTGTTCTGGTTTGAAAGGTCTGGTAAGGGACGCAAACTTATCCAGTATACAAAATGAATTCACAAATTTAAATTGCATGTAAACATATCTGATACAACTAAGAACAGACGTCAACAGGTGGCGGTGGCCAGTTACCATCAGATTGCGAGCGAAACGAGCTTGCTACTTCTACATCACAAAAAAAATATTTTTCAGGATTGATGTAGCAAACATAAGTAAGTATAAGTATGATATGAGCATGCTGTCCACATGATGATAAGTGGTCTCATGAATATCTGTAACTGCAAACAGAACAGATGTTCTATTTGAAGCTGATCACAGATGCGTTCCCGTTCTCTTAGGACTAAGATTGCCTCATATTTAAATCCAAAAACCTTCATTCACTCCTTCTACCGAATTGAAAGAACTATGAGACACTTTTCAAGGTAATAGAACTTCTGTGGTTCGACTCCGGCGTTACCACCGCCTACTTTATAACGACAGTGTTAAGCACTGTTGTGTTCTGGTTTGAAGGGTATGGTAAGTGAGTCATACTTACGCGAGGCGTTCCTACTGACACTTTGGTAGAAACGCATTTGTGGTAAACCTTAGGTAAGACTCGGTTCTTATCTAGGGTGATTACATTTGTCCATGGGTAGCAGTGGCCACTTACCATCAGGTGGACTGCATGCTACCTCATAGTTTTATACTATGGTTACGTAGTAGGTGATAAGGTGGTATTTGCTTGCTCAAACCATATTAACTCTACCACTTATCCGAACATTATTTGGTGTCAAAACATATTTTCTATTAGTTAGCGCGTTATTTCGTCTCAAGGACTAAGGGTTTAACATTTTAAGCAAGTGTTAGTTACACAATTGGATAATACTCACATTTTTAAACACTATTATGTCTCCACTTTTATCACGATAATCCTCGTCAACATTGGTGGGATCTGCAATATTTAAGGATTAAGATGTAACGAAGAACATACAGGTTTCATACATCATTCACTTGATAACAGACTAATGTTTTAGAATGTTTTTAGAGTGTATGTATCAATGGCTCCCAAGCAAAGAGGATATTTTTATGCACCGTACCTTTAATATTACACTTTTTTAAATATTTTTTTTTACCTTTAATAATGTTTTTTGTATTATTTGCCTTATATGTAAAGACAAAAACAATTTGTTAATAGTTTGAAAATATCTTAAACTGCTCTCATGTAATATTGACATTTTAGACATCGATAGTTTACTTGGGAGCCATCGACGTGAAATGCATAGTTACAACCATACAATAGAAACAGCTAGACGAATTTAAACATAAAATATATCTATACGGTGTTGTTAAATTCGCCGTAGCAACAAAGATATCAACATTTAAAAATAATGATTTTATTTTTAATTTCAATTCTATTTTAATTCAAATGTCAAGTCTTTGTTTTCCTTATTTAAGCACAGTATATGCGACTTCATTTACATACATTTGGGTTTTTGTACATTAATATTACTCCAGTCATTAAAAACAAACTTTTGATTAGGTCTTATGAGATGTATAATGCCACATTTACCTTTATAATTATATGTATAGTTCCTTTTGTAGTTCTCATTATTTGAATTGGATGTACTTTGTCCATAATCACTTGCTTGATTGTGGATAAAGTAGGGTGCGGAATAGCTTTTATTCTCATTAGATTGGATATTAGAATTGGACATATGTTGTCCATAATCAGTTGCTTGATGATAGGCAAAGTATGGTGCAGAATAGTTTTTATCCGGAATTGTTTGGTTACTGGGTGTATTGCCTTGCAGTTGCCAATTCCCATTGGGTGCCACAATAGGTGTAGCTGGCACAGGTGCGACAGGAGTCGGAGCTTTAAAATAATTCATATTCTGTTCCACCAGTCCTTGGGGAACCTGGTGTGGAATATTGGCCGATGGATTAACACCCTGAGGATTTAGAGCATTCATTTGGCCAGTATTCCTTTGGCACAATTTGAGCAAATCATTGAGCAATGAAACTGCTGGTATATTTGCATCTGGCACGGCTGGTGTCGTGGTTGGTGTTGGAATAATTTGTTGTGCTTTAGAATTACGTTCTATTTCTGTCGACAATTTATTTATTAGCTCTTTAAGGCTTTGGAGCTCTACGTGTGCTCTGACATATGGGAGTGGTTCACCATTTTCCCCCAGCCCGGGACCAATACCACTCAACCCCACTGGAATAGACCTGTGATAAGGGTAAGTGTTAGTTTCCATCCTTATTATTATCGGCTTGTTGAATAATTTTTGATTTTTGAACATTGATACTGCCTGCAACAATTAAAATAATTTTTATAAAAACGACAGACAGTTTGATTTGTATTTCAGATTGATTATGTCACACACCATACAAGCCACAGGCTATATCCTAAGAACTTTGAAAGAACTACTATTATTAATTATTATTTTTTAACATTTAAATGCCGCCTTACATATTTTCTGCTTGGCTCAAAAGTAGACTGGCACAGAATGCTTATAGCATTAAGTTCGCCTTATATACAAGTGTTAATTAAGGTATGATAAAGTTTTAAATAAATGGATAAAACTACATAGAAGTATTTAGATCATATTACATAGTCCTTTCATTCCTTCTGTTTTGAGTTTCAGAGCGGTTAAATGTTTAGTTAAAAGTAATCATTCTCGTGTTTCTCACCTTTACAAAAATAAATTAACAGTTACCTGCACAGCTTCCACCGGGTGATCATATTCAATCTTTATGGCGTTAAGAGTGTCATTTTTATTTATCTTATGTATGTCAACAATACGTCCAGCGAGGCTGAAAATTTCCTTCATTTTTTCTACATCGACACATGGATCCAACTAAAATGAATAAACAATATTTATAACAATTTTTTGAGGTTAATTTCCAATATTACCATTGACACTATTGCTTACATTGTTTACAGTGATTCTGGACTGCAACGGAGGTTTCAAACCCAAAGAATGCAAATATTGTAGATCTAAACCATACAAATTATATGTATTTTGAACTGTCTTAAGCATAAGAACGGATTTATTCCTGTTACCAGTGGCCGGCTTCCTGCAATGATAACAATACTAAGTTATTAAGCCATTTTATTAAATATTTGGTGGTGATTATATTTTCATTAGTTTTATCTCTCAATTTACTAAGTATACTGTATGTCTTTGAACAGATTTCTTTTTTTCATATAAAAATTTTCTTGTTGTGGTTAAGATGTCTCTAAAATCTCATTAGTGATTGGATTTCTGTTTGATTCAGTCAGTAGTTTTTTTTTTAAAGGAGCAAATATAATATATAATAAAGATTGCATTCCACCTGCCGGTAAGTGGTCACTGCTGTCAAAGGAAATTTGTGGTCAACTACAGGACAGGTTTCACCTGAAGCTGATACCAGATGTTACTTCCGAAGTCTAAGATGACTTATAGTAACGTAAGTAGGTCAGTACCTACACCTGAAACGCTTCACACATGTCTCTGTGGTACCACCCTAGTCGGATCATACTGCTTCATATTTTCATCAGTTATACTTCAAGTTTATTGCAGTTATAAAAGTTCCAGTTATTAGACCTAGCACTGACGCACTTTGTTATGCATGAAACACTTACAATGTGAGTTCAGGATTTTCTTCACCATTAGCATACATTTTACCTGAAAATAGATAAATAACATTCAGTTAAGATTTTTTATATATATATTTCTTTCATTTAATTTAAAGTTAGGTAAAAATATTAGTCAAGTGTCCCTACCTCCACCAGTTAACAAACATGAACATTTATTGTTCCTGTATAAATGATGCTCCTAATAAGCGCTTTTAACCATCACAACATTCTTAAACATACTAGTGATGTAACGAACGTTGGATCTTGGACATTCGCGAATGCGAATGCGAATATTTGTCTCTAACATTCGCGAATGCGAATGCGAATGTTGACCTTGAAGT
>DWPV01008349.1:0-10076 GCA_018251915.1 Urbanus proteus proteus
GGAGACCTGGAAACTGTATTAATAAAATCTTGTATGAGGTTTTAAAAAGTTGAGACGGTATTATGAGAACTTTCGTTCCAAAAATCAGAAAAATCGTATTTAAACTTAAAACATGTCTCATAGAAAATAATTTACACAAGTAGCAATACAATATGATTGCGTACTACGCTCAATGTAAGGCAAATGCTCTCATTTAGTAAATGTCATGTTTTATGACACTGCCGCTGGGTACCATGCCTACTCAATTTAATCAAACTATAGAGTGTGTTCCCGTTCATCTACATCAATACCATATCACAGATAAATTACTACTATTTGCTTACCAACGCAATCATCCTAGCGATGTAGTAAATCGGTGTGGAGTAAAGCCCTGCCTTCAACTCTCGATTGAACATAGGGAACTCCTCAGGAAACATGTGCAGGACTGAGTACATCGGGGTGAAGGTATTCTCAGCTATGATGATGAAGAGAGCCCCTTGGACATCTTGAATACCGGATTGGGTTAACCGCGCAGTGCCAATAAAACATAGTCCTGCTGTTAGAGCTATAGCCTGAAATGATTAGATCATTGCTTTTATAAACCAGATAAATTTCCATTTCTTATAACGTTTTAGATTTTAAGTATTGCAGACATACATTTTAGGACATATAAGTTACACAGCTTTTCCCTCAGAACATAACAATAAAATATTATCTTAAATGAGAAATAATATGACTCAAAAATGTATAATCGTTCGATGATTTTATTCAAACGGTATCAATAAAATGTACGAACAAAATGGATGTGACCTATAGATGAACAATTCGATAGTGCAATATCCAATAGGACCAGTTTTACTATTTTGCAACAAAGCAACGGAATCTAAAAATAGTATGAATAATAATCGTTGAGGTACTCACCAATTTCTGCAGTATTCGTATAGATTGTACCCGTGGATCTCTTAAAATAATAATAAAGTATCTATACACTAGCCACATAATTTTGGTAAAGAAGAAGGGTGGTTTAAAATTATCAAACTTCATTTTTCTTGATTCCTGAAATAAATTAAAGTTATGAAGAATAGCATCAAAAGTGCAAAAATCACGAAAATTAATGATTTATTAGCTTAAATTTGATTTGTTTTCATAATAGAATCTACCTCATCTTCATTATCCATCAAATGAAACTCGAGATGAATTTCCATGTTAAGTTCCTTAGCAGCGTCGCTGACCGCAAACCGGTCACACACACTCTTGATTGCCTGCCGGGACGCGCCCTCTGACCCGGGGGTCAGAGCTAGCACCTTGATGAAGTAATCAGTCGGGTTGTACGTTATAGGGCAATTGTAGCCTAAGCTGGAATGAAATATTTTCGAAAATTAATATTTCTTCCAAAATCTTCCAAAAAAAATCGAACGTCAAAAATCTCAGTGTTTTGAATAAGTGTCGAAGAAACAAAAAGTCATATCAGATATCCTTTTCATTAATTAAGAATTTGCAATTCTATAACACATTTATAAATAGTTAATGTTCTATGACATGTGCAGCTGGAGCTATTTTAGACACCATTTTATAGTTTAACTTAAGTATAATTTATTTACCACGCTTCTATACAAGATTTAAAATGCTGATCCATATTACTTGCATTTATAAGATATAGTTCTGGTTTGTCGAATACAAAGCGCTTAAAATGAGACATTCACATTTAATTTAAGTAATTCAAGAATATCAATGACGCGTATAGCTGCATTAATTACATTGATTGATCTATCACAGATACACTCAACAGATACAAGAAAAAAAACATATAAAAACCGAAAAATATATAACAAAAATCTAAATTCGGGCCCTTGAACAACATAGCGATCATTAATAGGCCCAGAAGCGGAAAGTTCTATTAGGGTCACCGTCAAGTATACTCGTAGTACTTCGTTTAGTCGATCATCCGCAATTGTATTCGATTCCCATTCAATATGACATTCGGTAATTTATATGTTAAGTATAAAGTGTCAAGACTTTCAATGTGTTAAAAATGTTTCTTACTTACTACGTTAGAATTTACTTTCAAGATGCTAGTAATGTTTTGAGAAATAAAATAATTACGTAAGTACTTAAGTTTGAAAATACTTGTATTTTTTCTCACTAAGTAATTAAGTATGTTGGATTTAAATATAATTGTAGTATTTTTCACAAAGTAAATAAAGTATATTGGCTATAAAGGAATACTTTTCATTAAGAAAATACTTTAGTTTATTGAATTTCAAGAGGCTAGTAATGTTTCCCACTAAGCAGTAGCTGCTTAAGTAGTCTCACAGCTATATATAGATAAATTTCCCAGATTGTCTTCATTTTATTATTCCCGATCATAATTTTGTTATGAATATTCTATAATATAATCAAACGATGAAATCTAAATACAAGTATCATTCTAATACATTGTAAATATGTCGTAGCCTTTGTCTGACAAAAACAAGATAGGGAATAATATCTTGAAAATAAGATACTATTAGATTTGAGTTTATTTAGATACATATTTATAAAGTCGCGCAAAATAGTAATTTAAGATACAAATCATTCAATCATTATTAAGATCAAAGAAAATATATGGTACAGAGTTCGTATTTAGACACCGTAAGAAGACACTTTAAATAAATCGAAGAGTATAGAAAATAGATAGATAGAGTAGATTTACTAATCACCTTTCAAAAAACGTTAAGGCACCAGAAGCATTTCCAGCGAAGGCCACTCGTCCTTCAGCGAGGAGCACCAGCTTATCGAACAGTGCCATAAGTTCAGAGGACGGCTGGTGTATGGTGCATATCACCGTCTTGCCCTGAACAGCGCTGGCTCGGAGCAAAGACATCAGCTTCTGGGCTGAGAATGAGTCCAAGCCAGTCGTGGGCTCATCACAGAAGAGCAGGCCTGGATCTGTGAGAAGCTGGAAACAGAAAGCTCGTATGAATACCAATAGGGCTAAATCGTCAAGGCGGATATAAGTTAACTGTACTTTGAAGACACGTTCTTCTTATCACCTGCACTGGGTAATCATCAGACTTATATAAAAATATATAATATGTATAACATGATGACTTTTTCATCTAATTAGAATAGGTAATAAAAGTATGTTAATATATGTATCGCTAACATTTAAACAGAATTGCGAATCCCAAAAAATATGGTGATAACAGCCAATTTAAAGAGGTATTGACATTTTTAAAGATAAGATTTTTTCTATGATCTGTTCTGAATTAATCAGACATATCAGTACTAGGCGCTCTTTGGCGTACAATTTTTAAAGCCTACCTCTAACTTACCTCAGTAGCAAAAGCAAGACGCTTTCTTTCGCCTCCAGAGAGTGTTTTGTGGCCATCAAGTCCACCTATCTTCGTGTGTCGGGCGCCGTACAGGGAAAGCTGCCTCATGAGCTGATTAATACGTCTCCTGCGGACTAGAGATGGAGTTCGCCGGTCCATGCGGAGACGAGCCTAGGAAATACACACGCGCCAAAAATGAAATCAGAAAATAATTAAAAACTAGTAAAAGAAGGAATTTGAATAAATAAATTAAATAATAATTAATTAGTTTTAAAACATTTAAATTTATTATAATTAAGGCCAAACGCGTGCCTATTACAATATTAAACTGAAAAATGTATAAAAAATACATTTAAAAAACATCCAGTTAAATTCTTGATCATCAACTCAACGGTAAAGTTAAAGGTCGTGATTTATATGACTATCACCCTTTGATGGTCACAACTTGATATAAAACTAGTTTGGCCTTATTTATATGCAACAGAAACGGGTGAGTACATAGAATTTTGTTTGTACTGAGCCGGTATCAATAAATATTTATTTAACATGAAATAGTTTAAATTTAATTACACGTTTAAAACTTTACATTCTGGTTATTTATTTGAAAGCGTCATAATTAAAATATATATAGTCCACGTGCCGCCCATAATTAAGGCAAATCCAAAATAATTATCTTAATTATCATGTTATTATTTGTCAAGCCGTTTGACCTGTAGAACGTGCCAAAGATCATTAATATCTACATACATGCATACATAGGTACATACGTACAGGGCTGAATTCTATAAAGCGTCTCTTCTCTGTTTAAAGGCGAAAAGACGGTAGCTCGGTTCCAATTTGTATTTTTCGTCAATCAATAAAACTTACAATTTGAGAGAAAAAATGTGTAATTGTCGCTAAATATTTGTACATATTCTAGAAGTCGCTAAATCTAGTTTAGCGATAAATATTTCGCTCGTTCCCTTTGCGGCGCCCTTACCCTGACCACTGCATGTGGCGTCGCACAATTTACACGTATGGGCGGCTCGATCCTGCATACGTACTCGTGGCGGATTTGGACATTTAGCACCAGTAGGCTGTTAGAATTTACTGGAGCAGTTGGATAAAAAAGTTGAGTTATCATGAAGCATACCATAATCACCAGATGCTCAATAACAGTCAGGTTTTGTACAAAGAGCTCATCCTGGTGCATGTATCCACTCTCCCGGTGCATGAAGTCTCCCACTGGCAGACTGTTCATGGCAATCTCACCGTCCACCACTGTTCCCACTGTAAAAAAACTGTGCGATGTAGGTGGTAGTAGTGCGATATTATGTGAAATGTAATATTTACAATTAAAATTTAAGATTAAGTAATTGAATTAAAGATTAATTAAATGAATTATTAAAATATCGTCTTGATACTCTCGTCTCGATATACTTATTTTTTTTTTTAAATTAATTCAATGTATGACAAACAGCTGCGACTTTTACAGTTTCTTTGGTAAATTTATCAGAGTAGCTAAGTACCTACTTATAAAAAAAAAAAAAGTACTTCTGAATTTAATTAATAAGTATACTTCAGATTATGCTGTGAAGTTATAAAGATTGATACATGAGCCAGCTGATTTACAGCCTCATATTCTTCTCTTGCAATACTTAATATGTAAAATAATTTTAAAATAAAATCGTAGGTAATACAAAAATAATTATGATCGTGATATTTGATTGAAAATTCAAATTGGAATATTCCAATTCCAATTTTAATTCCAATTCGAATCTTGTCAAAATTGAGAACCAATGGCTCTAGCCGCTTTAAATGCCAGTTTTAATTGAAACGAAAATACATCTTAAACCTATGAATATGTATAATATACTCATGCAAGTAAAACTGAATAAAAAGCAGCATACAGTATAAAAAATCTTAATTTTAAATAATAATATGCATGTTTTAAGAAAATTTATTAGTCTAGACGTTCGATTAAAATCTAGTGTAAAGATGAACTTACCAGGACTTCTGTGAGCTAAGGCAGACATCAGCGTTGTTTTACCTGCACCACTGTGAGAAAACGTAATTAAATATTAGGAAAATAAAGTTTTAGTTGATTACTAAGATAAACGGAGGAAGCTAATGGATTTTTGTTATTTCATATGCATAAAGATATAAAAACATGATTCTTCTAAATATTTGGTAAATACGTGTGGTTCTACGTATTGAGAATACATTGCTACACTAACTTTTACTGTAAACTGAAAACCGAGCTCTGCTGTTTTATAAGGACGTAAAGGACCTCTGTAATATTGTTAGTATTGTTACTCTAGAAAGCTGGGGCTAAATATGAGAATACAAAGGTTCATATTGTAATGCTAACTCATCTAATATGTAATAGTAAAATACCCATCCGCGTTCCAGTCCAATAAAAGTCCGTATGAATAATTTCTTCAAAGACATATCTACATACATACCTAATTTAATTTCCGTTTTAAGTATCTTATTTATCAAAAAAAAAACTATTAGAATCTTAGCAGGATTCGAGGGTTTTCTTTAATCCTGTTAAGGTACCGCCCTGAAATGGCTTCTTAAATTAAGACCAAGCAATTAGATACCCACAAAACCGCTTAACTCCTCGTATCGTAAGGACTACGGTAAATATGTGGCTGCAAGCTACATATTCATATGTAGTATAATCCAGAGGGTAAACAGTATGTGGAACTTGATAGTATATCTAGAGAATGTTGTATATTTCCACATGGTTGGGCTGGCATGCTGTTATTCAGGATTTCGTTGATAACTCAATAATTATGATCTAAGTAGCGTAATTTCTGTAAATCTAAAATATATAACTCTACGCAAAAGACGTAAAACTTTTAAAATCGGAAATAAAATCGTAACTTAACATTTCTTCGACCTAGAAACGTAAGAAATACTATACTGCTATACGTTAATATTTCTGAGTATTCTAAAAAAGTTCTCAAAGATATTTCTCATATCTTAGCACTTGGCCAAGGAATGCCCAAAGCCCCACTATGTGCCCCACTAGTGCTCTGCAGTGGGGCAATCATAGGATGACGCGAATTCCTCTTATTAATACTATATAGGCTTAACACAATGTTAATTAATAATACATTCATTGCATATCTTGGTACATATTTACATAATACTACATTGTAACATTGTATTTAAGTCTAAGTCTAAATAAATAGCGATATGTCTATCGTGTACTTGTTTTATACCCTTTAAAGCAGAATTGTATTTGTCTTGATTTACCTATGTGTCACGTGTGTAATGTATCATAATTACGGTTTTAAATTATATTGAGAATCTTAATTAGTCAACTTCTAACTTTTTGGGTCTGAGGATGAGATGGATATAAAGATTCGATTCATATTAAAGTAGAAAACGAATTAGCAGTCCACGAAAAAAATATAGTTCTGTCTATATATATAATTCGGTTTGTAAATTCCAACACAATGAACCGAACATATTATATTTGGTAAACAAACCCAAAAAAGATTAAAGTTTTATTTGTATTCGGCCATTGACGCTTAGAAACTCAACCTCAGAGCGTAACAGGTAGTCTTTAAGAATCCTTATAAAATTGTAATAGTTTTAGGATTAGTGAATTATTTTTGATATTCTAGTTTTAAGCTTTATGTAAAATATTTTTAATATTCTTCAAAATTTTAGTCGAATCAATTTTACTTCCCGATACAAACCTTTATATTATTTGTTACCAACGCCGATAAAAACAACCCTAAAAATTTTAACCTGTTACCCAATATTATTTATTTACTTACCTGGTTCCCATTAAAGCCACCAATGATCCCGGCTTGGCTATACCGCTTACTGTGGACAAAATTAATAAGTGAGAAAAGATCTATTATTACTTCCAATCCATTGTATTATTTACATTTACTAAAAATCGAAGCGACAAACAGCTTAGTACTATTTTTATTGTTTCGTAATTATCATATTGTCCCTTATTTTGTTCGGTAACTATTAAAGAGTTAAGTAAGTACCTAATCAAAGTAGCAATCATTTAAAACCTATTGATTATGGTATTTATGGTCGAATATAAATCTCTAGGCGAATACTTGTATCAATAAATACAAGAAATAAACCAGTTTTACTCATATCTGTTTGAGAGTTAATAATGTTTTTGTTACAATATAAATGTCAATAAGGATTCAACATCTAAGTATAATATGTTTGATTGACTTTTTTTATATGATCGAAGGAGCGAACGAGCATGCAGTCTACCTGATGGTAAGTGGCCACTGCCGCCCATGGACATGTGTGATTAACCCTAGACAAGATCACAGTTCCTGAGGTCAGCCACAGATGCATTGCTTTGCGAATCACAAAGGGCTATACTTCCTTTAAAACTAATTGATTATTTACTCACTATTTCATAAGAAAAAAAGAAACAATTTAAGTAGGTGATACTAAACTTATATTTTTTCACTGTTCCTATATAAATAAGTCAAGCTGACCGTGACCTGAAATTGTATCGCAATGCACGTGACCCATTGTTCCAATTGCACTAACCACTCGGAGGATAATTTCTGGATGACGTATGGATTGTTTAGAGCCATAGCCAGATTAACCATAAGGCAAAGTAGGCAATTGCCTAGGGGCCCACATCCAAAAGGGGCCCAAACACGAAAAAAAAACGCAAATTTCAAACAAAAAAATAATTATCCAAATCAGTCCATGCCGTCCATTAAGGAGAAATCGAGTGACATCCATAAAAATATGGCTGAATTAAGAACCTCCTCCTTTTTTGAAGTCGGTTAAAAAAGGCAAAGGGCCCAGAGTATCGACCTGCCTAGGGCCTCTTACAGGGTTAATCCGGCTCTGATTTTGTTTATTTGTTTTATTTTAATTTTAAGTATGAAACACCTATCTCTGAAAATTTATGACCTTTTAAATCTATAGTCATTATATTTTCTTTGAGTCACTGAGTAAAAAGTCAACATAATTGATAACTATGTCGGTATTTTGATCGATATCGATACCTTTTTAGTTCACTTACTAACACTAGTAATGCACACATTGACATCTCACATTTACATAAGCAATCAGATTTTGGTCTCGCTTGACATTTAACATAGCCGATCTACCTACGTTAGTAGGATCCTACATCTATGGGTACTACCAGGTATTACCCTAAGTAGCAATTTTCCACGGCAATTAATTTGAGATTTCTGTTAAAAGGCTGACTACTCGGTGCGTTGCCCTATATTTTTAACGTACGAGAAATAAATTAATGATCCTTTGAGTATATAATCAAAAAACATCATTTCATTCTGGTTTATTTTCCATACAATAACTAAAAACTATCAGGAACCATAGAAATAACGTGCTAGCGAATAGAACTTTAATTTTTTCGTGCTCTGCTAACTTCACGGACACATGGACGGATGATTATATGTAGAGTAAAATTGGGAGTGGTGTTTGAATTAGAAGAAAAATGTTCATGGCTTGAAAATCTTGAAATGCTCACCACTCACCTACGCTTATCCTGGTAACACTGTTATTCATGGTAGTATAAAGTTGGGCTAAAAAGCCATGACGCTAAATTTATATTAAAAAAAACCTGTTATTACAAAAATGACATTTGTAATGACAGTCTTTGTCTTGTCAAGTTGTCATCTCATATATTTATTTAATTGTCTTGGGTTTAGGTATTATATTTTTTCATCCCAGTACATACCTTGCTCCTTTCTGTTTTAGTGTTATTGAATTCGCCTTTATTTATTTCTAGATAAGAAGATTCATAACATCGCCATTTTGTGCATTGGGTAAAGTGTAGTAGTGAAAATGGGAGCCGTTTTAGGCCTTTGTTCCGCAGCCCAGGTAAGAACATAAATATAACATTACAATACATTAATTATTGCGAAAAACATATTTCTTCTGGATTTAGTTCTCTACTGTGCGTCACTATCGCTGTTAAGGTTGTAACTTGTAAGTTACAAGTATTTACGCTTCAAAACTTGTATTGTAGGAAAAATCAATAACATTACGTTCTTCTTGTCGTCATTAAAACTTCATTTTAACTTTTTATTTCTTGAAAATATATATATCTGATAATATCTACTAATATATACACGAGGATATAGTACTTATTTGACTCTTATCATATGAAGACAAAAGATGAAAGAATTAGTCATCTCAATAAATTTCGTCATAGGAACGTTTTTCCGTCTTTTATCGTCGGAAAATCCCGAAATAAACATAACTACTAAGTATATATTTTCTAAACTTATATTTTTTATGTAATTTATGATTTACACTTCATATAATAGTGAGTATAATATTTGAATAGTGTTAAATATACATCCTTTCTAATTTTATCGAGTCCAGATTTCCCTCGCGGATGTAGCATTGACTTTATATTTGTATCAGAATTCAAATAGGGTTCAACTGTCCTGTTTGGAATATATTTTATTTAAAAGTGGAAAGATACACTCTTCTGGCCAATTATCACTGAATGTACACTACCAAAGATACTAAACCATGAGATTTTGATAATTGGGTCATTTTATGTTGTACTAAGAAAAGATTTACTATAATTATATTCTAAAAGTGTAAAATTTGCATAATATTTTTTATATCATAGTTTGCGCATATAAGTTGCCAGCAGTGGTTAGTTAATTATGCCCTTGAGTGTCGATGACCATTTAAAATCATGTGACCTATATGACAATTTGGTATTTATAAGACAATATCGTGAATCTCTTATTCACCACATTAACTAAGTGCGGTTTGGTAGAAATACAACATACAGCTTTAAGATTTTTT
>DWPV01008350.1:0-10074 GCA_018251915.1 Urbanus proteus proteus
CTGCTGTTATAAGGCAGAAATAGGTGTGGCGGTGGTGCCGCCAGAGTCGAACTACATAGAGTTCTACCACCTTTATCGTCTTTCAAACGAGATGGTTGGGAGTTAACTAAAGTTAGCAACTGATGCTTTTTGCTATTCATGACGACTAAGCTGAAATGCCTCGCAGACGTATCATCATCAGCCCATTACTGTCCCACTCTGCTGAGCCCCGGGTCTCCTCTCGTGAGAGGGATAACTTTCTTTTTAAGAACCCAGATGTGCAGGTTTCCTCACGGTGTTTGCCTTCACCGTAAAGCAAATGATAATTAATTTCTAATACGCACATAAATCAGAGGCGCGTGCCCGGGATTTGAACCTAGCACGATTTAGAGGTCAAGTTTCAACCATTAGGCTATCACTGCTCTATAACTGCGCAGACGTATAACTTCCTCAATCTTCAAATAAAAACACAGCTAAGCGCTGCTGTAATTGGGCAGAATATGAATAGATGCCTCGGTAGTGCCTCAAAAGTCAAACTACAAATATTCTACCTTTTACTATGAGTACTAGGAGCGAAGTCGCACGAATCAACTAGTTGTACATATTTCTAAGTGAGTATGTGGGTGTGGCAGAGTAATGGCCCGTCGCAACAGCAATCACGTTGGATTTGCCGCTTCGTTGAAAAGGATAAGTCAGCTTACTGTCCACATCACGACTTGCACGGAAATCTTTTGCATGACATAATCTGTACATAATATTGGATGCCATCCAACGCATTTAAATCTATAGGTAACGATCGTTCGTGACTTCAAAGACTGTTAGTAAGATATATAAGCTATTGAATACCTTTCTTTTGTAATTTTGATGTTTGTTTTGTACAGTTTCATGTATAGTTATATACGAATTATAAACTATGAACAAAAAGTAGCTCGCTTAGTCTGTCCGCTATCGTTGTTTGAAACTCCTGTCCGTTATTTAAAATTTCGAGTAATTCGTTTTTGAGGTTCTAATTTTTATAATAATTTAATCACACATTGAAGAAGAAACAATTTTAAGAAGGAATCATCCAGGTTGTTCCGTAGAAGTGTCGGTTGGTTGCCAATCTTTCCTTAAGAGTTGTAGGAGCCACTTTAGGGGCTAAATTAACGTCGCGATTAGCAGCGTCTTCGTGTGTACCATACCAGCAACACTTGAGGTCAACAATACGCGTGCCAAGTTTAGTGATTATTGCTAAAAACCCTTAAACGACCGATGGACGTTATGTATTTCTGACATAGAGAGTCACTGAATTTTTTTTACCATAAAGTACTTTCAAAATGCAAAAAAAAAACAACAATTAAAATCATTAACTACCAACGTATAGTATAAACTAAATTACACGGGTAATCAATATGCGAACGAAAATATTACTTATTCCTAAAAGTCGGAATACAAACTCATCTAAGCAGTGAAGCCATCGTAAATGTCTATCTTAAAGCTTCTAAGTAATGTTATAATACCTTATAGTATCGTTAAAAAATTATAAGAAACATAAAGAAGAATAAGAACAAAATATTAGGTTATGACAGTATTAAAACACAATAAGTCATTATTACAAGTCGGTAATATTATACTTAATTAATAATCTTAAATTACGATGGATAGCGTGGGTTCGTTTTCTGTTAAAAGATGAATTAAAACAATAGTTGGAACATCGTAGATAGCATCGGCCGTGGGCGTCAGCCTCTGACCGAATTTGTGTAGGTGTGGATCTTATAACATTGCTGCATCGTTAGGACTGCAACCAGTGCAAGCTAAACTTAAATCTATTGTGAAATATGATTCTGTGATGGTATGGAAGAAAATGACATTGGCAAAGGCATGCATTATCATTTTCATTTGTCTGCAACAGCGTGCCGTCCATGGGTGTCTCCGCTCTGCGTATAGCTTTTATAGTTACAGTTGGTACTTTTACACTACTACTTCTATTGCAACTACTACACACTACTACGTGTTTCGTTATTTAAGCGAAAGATTTAAGCCATATTCCTAATACCTAATAGTAGTAGGTATAGCCTGTACTCGTTCGTATAATTAAGTAAAGCAGATTCACTAATGTAAAGCTTACTGCATTACTAGATACAGGTATCTAGTAGGTATTTACCACGGTGTAAGTATAGTGTAACTTAATTATTGGGGGAAGTAGGCATATGAGTTTAACTGATTAATTTCAAGTAGGGCTTTAGTTTATTTATTGTAAAGCACTACATTTACATTGGTTTTTAAATCTATAGCGTAGCCATCGCTTCGCTTTAGGTGGAAGTAACTCCTTACGTTGGATGTGAACTCTCGCGGCCCACTCGCGAAGTGCTCAAGAGTCATCGTGGAATTGCATTTTCTCCAAGAAAGCACTAACGTCATTGTATAATTGCTTGTTCACTGCAAATGGAAATAATTTAAACGTTTCTTAACTCTGGTACGAAGTTTTTGGAGTGTGTGAAGGCATAAATTACTAGAAAGTATGTTATTGAGTTTCAAGATTCGTATATAACGTAATTAAGTAGTTTAGCAGTGTATTAAGTGAATTTGGATAGAGGAAGTGAATATGCAGATAGTGAATGGCATTTATTATAATATCGAAGCTTCTTCTCGCTTCTGCTCGTCAGGAAGTGACACTTGGGGGTCATCTATAAATTCCGTTACACGTTAAGAGGGAGGGAAAGGGTCGACGAAGTGTGACATTATCTGTCAAAAGGTGGGATGGGATCCTAAATTTCGTGACGTCACATTTCTTTGGAACTGCTATTTTAATTTAATTATTTATATGTATTTCTTAAAATATGTGACGTTACACCAAAGAGGGTCTCAAAATGTGACCAGCTGTGACAAGAAGGGGTCAAAAATCATGAAATTCGTGTGACGTCATTTATGAATGGCTTCTTATGCGAAGCGTCTCAACTTAATCGTTAGCTATGAATAGGCCCCTTTCGAAGTCTCTGCTACTCTCACCCAAGTTGTATTAGTGAGCCAAAACCTCATTTACTGATAAGAAAGATCATAATCTTGCGCCACTTATCCTTAGTTGCTTCGTTGTTCGAGTAGTAGTTAAAGTGCTATAAATTTCTCCGCAGCTTCCAACAGGTAATAATTTCGCAGTAGACAGTTTACGAAGCGTTATTTCCTTAAGACGTGCTCTGTAGTCATTCTGTAGTCTTATTTATGGTGGTTCTTAGAGTACAAATAATAATAGAGCGCGTCCAGGAGTAAGAATTACGGAAACGACTGAAGAACTGCACTTAGGTAATAACTCTAAACATTACTTGTGATAAGTTTTATTGTTTCTTTCAGTCGATCAAAAAGAAAACTTTCTTTCAGTCGATCAAAAAGAAAACTGTTGTAGAGAAAGTACTCTTTTTATAGTTGCGAAGTAGGAAACTGATGGTAAGTGACCACTGCCGCCCGAGGACATCTGTAATCAATCCCAGTTAAAATCAAAGTCCTTCCTAAAATTGATCATGAGATGAGTTGCGACCCCTGAGGACTGAGTTGGAACGCCTCGGATAAGTATGTCACCCATACAAAACCCTTCAGACCAGGACATAGCATAACACAGCTGTTATTTGGCAGAAATAGTGGTGGCGGTGGTGCCGCCTGGGTCGAACTACCCTTCTACCACCTTTATACCAGTCGTTGTCAACCCTTCACTGTCCCACTGCGGTTCATGGGTCTCAGAGGAGTTTAGGACCTAGTCTACCACGCTAGCTAAGGATGAAATCAACTTTTTATGTGTGCAGTTGGTGTCTTTGGTATCGGACCGCGAAGTCTCTACCACCTTCTAATTTTTTTTTGGTAATGCATATTTTTCTACTACATGTTTATTTTTTGTTTTGCGCGATGGCTTCTCGATCTTATTACCATTTTGACAATGACAAGTTTACGAACAAAAACGGGGAAATTCATTTTATAGTAAAAAAAGGATCGGAATTGGGAAAAGGACGAAAATCAGGGGAGTTTGGTTTCACTACATACTTATATTCGTAACGACAAATAATATTATTAAATATTTTATTTAAAACGACTCATCTCACTCATTTGATCTAAAACACTACTAACACTTTTCAAAATCTCAATACTCTATACCGTATTAGCTCCAACGTTGTTTCCTTAATAACAAAGCGGATACGTTTACGCCCTCATCGTTAGGCCTGGTTGAGTCAACCAGTACCAACTCATGCTTAATTTAGATGATTTGAAGTATGGGTGGCTTTAACGTGTTTTTTACAGTTCCTTTTCCTTTCACATAAATAATACCTCAAATACTCCCATAATATTATATATTGTGATACAAAGACATGGTTTAACAAGGTTTAACAAGGCATCTTGTCGTTAATGCGAGGGAAAATTCAGTTGTAAAATATGAATAGTCATGGCAGTAGATCACCGAAATCTACGCTAAAAATCAGTTGCATATCAATATCTTTACGACTAGGTATAAAAAATTGATAATACTTTTATATTAGACGAAGTTGAAAAATATATATACTTTTCTATTTGATAAAGATTATTTTCCATTAATTTTAAAAACTGAACATTTATTAGATTTTTTTAGCCTGTTAAACTGTAGATGCAATTTTATTATTAGTATTTGTTATCTGTGCAAATTCCCTGTTCACTTTCCCGCCCGCATGATCGACTTTCCAACGGCCGCTTCCGATGCACATGACGCGGAAATATTGCATCTGTACTTTTAAATTTAAATTTCATAATTATGTCCTTAATATAATGTGAGTAGTACAACTAATACTAGTACTATAAAATATCATTATATTAACTTATTTAAACATGTTCAGTGTTCAGTAATCACGATCGCTTTTTTAATGTTTATGGTTATAAATATTTTGCAATATGTGTTTATTTATACAATTCCATTCTCTTTTTTATAAGTTTACTATACCATATATAATTTATTTTTATTTATGCGAAATTAATAAACATATATTTAAATTTCATGAATATGGTAATTATAATTACATTTATGATCGGATTTAAACTGTGGTCGACGACAAATTGTCTTCTCCAGACGGGCGTACAATGATTCTTGTCATTGCGTCATCCATAATTTATACAAAGTTCAAGAATCGATTTGGAAGCAATACACAAGTGACCTTGAATGAGTTAGGCCGGTGATTCACTCAGTGATTGCACGTGTATTCGGGCATCATTTATTATTATGCAAAAGAGCATCAGTTCATTCAAGCACTATATAAAACCCTTTCCACACCACACAGTTTGACAACTAATCAGATTGTTGATTGAAACGCCTTACAATCAGATTGCCCGTACATGTAGAAAAAACTGATAATTTGTATCTTGTTTAGATTTCTGAGCTTTACAGACATATTATATTTAAATACTCCTGTTTTAAGTAAAAATAAAAAGTTGGGTATTACTAAAAAGTAGGTAAGTATGTGTTTGGGTAGAAATATAAAATTGTTCGTAAACATGGTTAAACTTATAAAAATACGTGAATTTATATAACATCATATTTATATCACACTTGTTAGCAAATTGAAGTACCAAATCTGATCAGTAAGCGTCCAACCCAATTTGATCATGTCAATCAAATCAAGCGGTTCCAACTACAATAACCTTGAATTGTCTAATTGGAATCCACACAATGCATTTTTTGCCAATATAGTTAAATTGTTCGTGACAGTGTGGAAGGGGTTTAAGGCCTTGGCTGAGGTCAATGTCAGATCGTAAAATTCAATCACATTTTTTAATAAGGCCATCGGCCAAGTTAGTGCGTGTACATCCTTAATTAAGGTGAGAATTTACATGTCCTTTAGTTCATCTGAATGTACTATTGTCGTAATGTAATGTGAGGTACATTATGTACATAAATAATTTAATGTGTGAGCAGACTACTTTAGGTACTTGTAGGTTTTTAGTCAGAGCCTCGTTTTTTATAGTTTCGACCTAGCAAATGGGCATGCAGTCCACGTGATGGTAAGTAGCCACTGCCGCCTATGGAGATCTGTAATTAGCCCCAGATGACATCAAAGTCCTACTTAAGGTCGGTGCGGTTGATACAGATGCGTTGCTACCCCTGAGGCCTGAGTTGGAACGCCTCGGATAAGTTTGTCTCTCTCTCCCTCTAAGTATATGTATATCTTTCTTACAACCCCCTATAAACTAGAACATAGCCTCTTAATACTGTAAAAATGTAGAAATATCTGGGTATGGTCGTGGTACATGCCTACTTAAGTCTTGTCTTATTTTATGTTTACTTTATGGGCTAAAATATTTACTTTTATTAATAAATTAATTATTTTTATGACCCTGTTTTATCACGATTAAACTATAAATTGTTATTGCTGGGAAAACAATTTAAACATCGCTTTCTTAATTTGTTACTTCCTATGACTAATTCTCGTTTATAACTAACATTTTTATGGCCATAACGTGTATCACCTAGACATTCGATTTACTTGTTTCTTTAGAGATAAAATCTTGAAATTTTAATTTAATTCTTTTAATTTGCCACCTGTAGTTCCGACTAATATAGAAACAACATAACCGGCATCAGTGGCTTTTAATTTAATGGTTACTCGTAAGTTTTAGAACGAATAAAAACGTTGAGCGGACGATTTGCGGAAATTACTGTTTAATTGGGAATCGCCTACACAGCGCGCAGGACTGGTTCGCCTCACGCGATGCTAACCCAGAATAAACACATTTCACGACGTTATGTATAAAACAACATACACGGTTGCTTTTGAACACAAACCAAAAAGCCCTTAATAGCAAACCAAGCAATGTAAATCGTGATATATCTTTGAGTGCAATCCTTTTTGTATACAATTATCTACGAAGGTATTATACGCGAATGTTTTGTTGAAATAATTGCATAGTCTGAGTTACTAATGTAATGCGATCTTGTAAGTACGCTGCAGTAACTTAAGATTAGTATCGTTATATATGTATACGTATAAGTAACCTAATACCCCTTGATTTAATTTAAGGTAAAATGCGAAGAAACTATATGTAAATGCAATTGTTACTAAGGATAAAAAAGCGCGCTAGGACTTACCTACATATTAATTTTCATATATTTTACGTCACACTATAAATGAGCTCCGTGAAACTTGATTTACGTACCTATCATATTTTTAAATCTAAATCATTTTAAAATGTCTTCTATTTCTGTCTTGATACAAGTTACAAATCAGAAAGCGAGGAATGGTTTTATATACTCATAAAATAACGCCAAGGGGCAATGAGCTAAACAAAATTATATTACGTATTTTTGTATATAAACAGAGAGATGTACATAAAAATACTAATATATTTTATATTACCTTTGAGCACGTATTCGAAATAGAAAATATATCACAGACGTACTATAAATCATACTCAATACTCAAATACCTTCATATGTATCGGGGCTCATTCGGCTGGTATGTCGAAACATAAGAAAGTGACGGGATTAATGGAAACTACGTGATACGATTACAAGTAGATTCTTTACTTATTAAAATACAAACATTAAAATGTAAAGTTAAAAATGTTATCCGGCTCCATGCATTTTACTCCGCATTCCAAAATTATCACTATCGAATATCATCGTAATTAATGAGCAAGATTCGGGCACGTGCCAGAAAATGTAAATTTTGATGGGCACGTAGTTTGTTGGATGCACTTATAGAACTCGTTACGTTTGAATAGGTATTGGGTATTAAATATTTCGATCAATACAAGAAGTTTATAAATGGCGTCTAATTTTGTACAAGTTTTAATGCAATATAAAATTGTAATATATAAAATTGAATGAGCAGTGATAGCATGAGCAGTGATAGCCTAATGGTTGAAACTTGGCCTCTCAATCTAGGGGTCCGAGGTTCAAATCCCGGGCACGCACCTCTGATTAGAGGGTATTAGAAATTAATTATCACTTGCTTTACGGTAAAGTGACATCAACACGCGCTCAATATGTGTCAGATAAGACTATTCGAAAATCTCCCATCAGGGGAGGCCTATGACCAGTACCGAATCTTATAAGGCTTATGGACGGATAAAGGTAGAAATTGATGATAAATGATAAAAATGAAAGGTAGAGATTGATTATGATTATGATAATCTCCATGTTTCCATGATGTAAGTACTTTAATTTTGAATAAGAACTTCAAGCTTATCGTGCTGTTATTTTTGGAACTATTAATACGATATCTGTATTTCAGTTTGCCGTACATTCCAGTCTGGCCCAGCTACTTCTAACGTTTGTCCGTTAAATACCCATATAAAGTTAAAAACATTGCGGTATTGGACACGCGATCAAATTGAAGCTCCCGATTGGATGTTTTATGCAATAACGTAATTTGTAAAAGCCGTTATAGTAATATATTTTTACCATCCATGGCGCTTCGGCGACAATGCGTCGAAGAACTGGACTCGATAAAGGTAATATATACGGAGATTATACGCGATATTGACCCACGGGTCACCGTTAGCTTTCTATTATCGATACTATTTTATGTTAATTGGTCGACGGTATCCGACACCAACAAAAGGCTATACATTTATTTGTTCTGAACGGAGCGAAATAAATTATTTGAAGAACTAGAAAATTATGCAGGAATTCGACTGTTATCGCAAGATATTGGCGTAATTAAAAATCGTGTTTTTTAATTATGATTTAACTTTAACTGTAATTATTTTTATTTTGTTATACGATATGTTACAATACAGAGTGTTCGTAGATATGAATTATGTACCTCTAAATAAGTCTATTAGAAAATAAGTCTATTGGATTTTATAATTTCTTGTTGATGTTTATTATCTGTAGATATTTACGTGAATGTAAGACAACATCATATTAATTACCAAAATAAAGTGCAATAAATAAACATCGATATCCATTGTATTTAGTATTTTTTATCAAAAATACCTACTTATTTGCAAAAAATAATTTTCAATGTAACTCAGTTTTAGCTAATTTTACCAATTTGTAATGTTAATCAATTATAACATAATTAGTTACGCATTCTCTGTATAATATTATGTCTAACCATAAAAATACTTTAAGGCAGAGGTTCCCAAACTTTTTCGTCCAACGCCCACTTTGAGAATCAGTTATTTTGCCCCCCTCATTTTTTTAGTTACAACCTTAATATCATTAAGAACCTTTAATAATCTCGTCTGAAATTTAATTAAACTATTTGTACTTTTATGTCATGGCAATAGCAAATAAGCATGCAATACATCTGATGGTAAGTGGCCACTTCCGCCCATAGACATCAGCGCCCCTCAATTTTTCTGAGCCACTCACCGCCCCCCTCTAGACCTCCAGCGCCCACAGGGGGGCGTTATCGCCCACTTTGGGAAACACTGGTTTTGAGTAACGCATTGTTAGATCTATGGTTAGAACTTGCGTGACAATATCTTGATTATCATGTTTGCAAATTATGAATTACATTATTACATTAGTAATACTGGTCACTCAGCTACCTACACTGCATATAATCATATGATATTGTTATTTATTTAATATAAATAAATTCATGGTATTTCTATGGTTCTGTGAGTTAAATCTTGTGAAATATATTATACACTCTACACTCACAGTCCCACGGTAGGATCTTCTCCTGTGTTGTGGGTGTAATGGACACACCTTGACGAATACACAAAAACCGAGACACCAAACAGAAATCGAAAGTTATTATTCAGATATCTGTTTGGTTGGGAATTGTTGCTTGTCAGACCGGTATGGAAACCGCTCTGCTATGTATGCCGTCAAATGCTATTTATTCATTATTCAATATAAATAAATTAATGGTATTTGTTCTGTGAGTTAAATTTTGTGTAACACATAGCCGTGAAAACTATTGTAAATGATTAATAAACTGCACATAAACTATAATGTGGTAATTACTAATTCTTTATATTTACATGGATAGTTCAGATCAAATTTAACCCTTGTCCAGTGTGAATCAGTAATATTTGAAATCTCTATTAGTTATTTTTAAATAGAAAGTACAGACAGAAAATATTTTAATTATACTTAGACATTTCTTATCAAGATGAATATAATAAGAATTGTACTTAAATCACAATGCA